>JANIWX010000036.1:0-94886 GCA_030705205.1 Huiozyma sinensis
CACCCTCCTTCACAGCGACCACCGAAGATGTCACGGTCAGACCCAGAAACGAGTGCCATCCGCGCGCAATGTGGAACTCTTCCAACGCCCTAGCGCTGTGTAATTCTGCATAAGGAGCCAAGCAAAGTATAATCACTGACGCCATATATATAGTAGTTCTAATAAAACGATTATGAACAGAAGAGGTTGCTTAAATCAACTCACGAACAAATAAAATTGGGAATAAAACCGAAGCATCGTTCAATCAAACGGCAGGCTCAGAAAAACGCCAATAACAGAAGTGTGCATACCCCCGCCAAAGAGAAACAAGGTCCGAATATAGGCGCGTTGCCTCCGTAGGTATGAACAGCTGCGGTAGAAGCACCTGGACGTGACGGAGTTACGCCATTGGAAGGTGTCTGCACCTGGGGTGTCGGAACACTGTTAGTTGATCCAGTAACATCACTCTTCGGTCTCAACGGGGAAGTGACAAGAATCGTAGTTGTGTAAGACTTGCCCACTACGTTCGTAGGAGTAGAGCCAACAGGGAAAGTAATGTGTGTAGGAACATACACGCCATCGGAGGACTTCACGGAACAGTCACATACGACAACCGTAGAGGATATTGTGGTGTATTCATGGGTAGTTGTTAACGTAATCGCGGTGGTAGGAGATGCAGTGCCTGTTTTTGGCGTTTCCGTCGATCTGTCGCGAGTGGTTATATTATGGTAACCATGACTTAAAACTGTGCTTCCTGATAGACTAGGAAATACCGGCTCAACGGGTGTTTTCGTGCTTCCTGTACCTTCCTTGGGGTTTGATGACAGTGAGGATATAGTGCTTATTCTCTGGGTGCTACTAGAGAGCTTTTCTTCGGAGGTGCTTGTACTGGACTGCGTCGCTGAAACGACCGGAGAGGTCTTGGAATCGCTGGATTTGCTGGGACCGGGGGAATAAAGCGACTGTGACTCAGACTTGGTACTTGAAATGGAACTCGATGTCAGAATAGAAGATTGCGCACGAGAGCTGGGCGTTGTTTTTGAGGGGGATGGTGCGGGAGAGCTGGGCAGGAGAGCTGGAGAGGAGGAGTCTGCTTTTGAACTAGATACCACTCTCGAAGGTGTACCACTTGACGAAACTTGGAGTGAGCTTTTGGATAAGATAGGACTTGAGGAAACACTTGAAGTCGAAGACGTCAGTCTAATACTAGACGAAGGTGTGCCACTTGATGAAACTTGGAGTGAGCTTTTGGATAATGGAACAGGGCTTGAGGAAACACTTGCAATCGAGGACGTCACCCTAATACTAGACGAAGGTGGATTGGCTGAAATTGGCGTTTCAACTACCACGATATCAACGGGGGTTGTTCTTCCATCACTGCCTATAGTAAAAGTAGATCTTGTTGTTATGGTGGAAGCCTTGGTAATTGATCCTCTGGTGTACAATGTTGTAGTTGTTCCCGGTAGTACTGGGGGGTTCTCTGGACACACACCCGTGTCAGAATTCTCGTAAGAGTACACATACTTTCCCCAATCCGTCGAAAGCGTACCACTCGGTAAAGTCAACGATGTACGAAGCTGTCCTAAATTAACGGCATTGAAATATAGTACTTTGATAGGATAATGGTGGCCTTCGACCAAATAGAACTGTGCTTCCCCCGAGTCTGGGAAAGTAAGTCCTAAGGCAGCCGTAGCATTACCTGTTGGTTTGGAGTCTTGTTCACAGCAGTCGAATGCGTCGCCAGGTCCGACATAAAGAAAGGAAGCTTCGTCAACGGATTCAAAGTGAAAACTATACACTCCAGTTTCGGGGGCCTGTAGGTAGCCAGTTAATTCCAAAGTGATATTGGTTACCGATGTGTTGTATCCATAAATGTCTGTGTTCCAATAAGGAATATTTATTTGGAAGGGTTCACATTCAATAGAGCCACAATAATATGACGTGGGGCTTTTCTGGGTAGTGTCGTAACATTCGAATGGGGCACTTCCGTCGATTGGGATACATTCAACACCAGTTGCAAAATTTGGATCAATGATGTTTTTCAGCTCATGAATAGGGCTTGGAACAGCATAATCGTGTCCATAAAATTCGGGATCATGAACCAACGGCCACTGTTGAAATGGGAATGGATAGTACTTGGCAGTGAGACCGTCACTGGGAACTCCCTTGACGGCACAGGCATTAGGTTTAGAAATTTGAGCAGAGGCGAAACAGAGCAGCCAAGTTGAAATAGCTACTACGGTCAATTGAAGATTCATTGCTATTTTGTTCTCTTATAGTGAGTGAGTTAAAACGTGTGTAACTGAAGAGATGTCAATGGAATCTTCTCTCTTTATATGTTAAAGACGGTTCATTTATGAAACGATATTGCATGCTTTACTGGAGTGTAGCCCCTTAATATCCAATGATGTGTCATTGGATAATACAATGCCTCCGCTTGTTGTCTCCACCTGGTGTTGATTAAGCAATTGGTAGCAAAACAGAAAAGAGTTCTATTCGAACAGTACACCCAGGGAAATGGGCTTTATTTGTTTGTTTGCACACCCGTTCAGAGAGTAAGGGAGGCATCCAATCACAGCCCAGGGGGGTGGGGGGAGACTGGTAAGAAAACTGCAACATCGTTTTGGAAATAGGGCTCCGTTAGCATCCTAGGCAGGAGTTCAATCAAGTAATAGTTTCATAAAGGAAAAACGCATGGAGGAAAATGGTTATACGATTATAGAAGGCTTTCCAAATGCGGATACTAAGATATTTTTGCTTTTGGGAGTGCGAAGGTGGGGGGAATGGCGAGCCAAGGGGACTCCTATTAGGGAATGCTGCCACGGAACTCCAAGAGATGGAAGGTGTGGGTACTCAGATAAGGCTGAAGGGTGTTTTGTTTTCTATGTTTTATTTTGGCAAAATATCATACGTTTTTCCCAAATAGCGATGAGAACTCGGGAAAGCCCCTTGCCTCAACTCTTCATTTGACCCCGTGTAAAGATTCCCCGGATAAGTGGGATCAAGTGCAGGTTCAGTACGGAAAAATAAATACCTGTCCAAAAGCAACCATTAGCTGAATTATGGTTGTGTATTACATGTCTGAGACGATATAACTTTGCAAATAGCGTTAACGGTTTAGTGCAAGATGTATTCATCCGAGAAAACCTTTCCTTGGCACGACTCCATACAAGGTTACATACATACACTCATCCTCTTCTCAATCCATAACCCAATATCAAAAAAAAAAACACCATTTCATCTTATTGTAGATTCACCAGGACATCCAATATGAGAGGCAGGGTATATTTGATTGCAACAGATAATCCAGTATGAGTCGTAAACAGAATACGCTCTCATCCTATACTTAGTTTAGCATCACACAGACCGATTCTTAATGGTAATAGACTGCCCAATATCACTATTAGAATATCCTATCATCCAATTCGCAACACAGTATCGCATACAAACCACTGCCGCTCGTCTCACACCTACACCATTCAAAAGAAACCCTCGGCAAGACTGCCCCTCACCCATCGGACGGCAACGAGATACCATGAAATAGTAAAACTCTCTCCAACCAGCCTGCCACCCGTGCTTCCTCATTGAACAGAACACATATCAGAAATAACCACCTACCCTACGAAATTAGCCTTTGCATCAGTCTCCGACATCCACACCACTGCCTGCCTCATGTACCACAACTGGGATAGCCCATGGACATACTCTCCTTCATTACAGTATTGTGACACTGTTGGAATGACAAAATATGCTACATAAACACTCTGATATCCATAACCAGTGAAACCTTTTAGAAGAGATACTCCAGTATTGGAAGTTCTTGACACTGTAGCGTTCTGTAAGAGCTAAAGTATGTAAGGACGACTAGACATTCCTATTTACGCTGTACAGGTAGTGATACAAATGATGCCATACTCTGTTCAAACGGTACCCAGTAAGAGGGCAGCAAACACAGCAGTCCAAGATAGACTAGGCCTGAAAACAGATCCACCTCCACCGTAAACTGAAACACCCGCCGTGGTAGCAGGCTTGGCTGAGACGCCCGAACCGGCAGACGCAATCTTGGGTGTTGGTGGAACACCGTTTGATCCCTGCATAATCGTTGTTGTAGGTGTGGTTCTGGGAGCAGGGATGCTCGTCGCTGGCTTACCGCTGGTTTCCATATTCCCACTTCCGTTTGAATGGCCCGACTGTTCCGCAGCATTGGCACCACCACCCAAATGTTGACTGCTATGGGCTGGATTGCTTGCCGGCTTTGCCTCCTGGGTTCCACAGCCCGCTGTACACGTAGAAACAACGGTAGTTGTGTGCAACTCACCCTTTACGTTTGCTGGCGTAGAACCAACAGGGAACGTTGAACGTGTGGCAACAATTTCACCATTGGTATCGCTGGTGGTGTAGTCGCACACGACAACAGTCGATGTCACTTTGGCGTACTCGAGGGTAGTTTCCGTGGTCGCCTTGAACAGTGCGTTTGTCTGCGATCTTTCGGTTGGTTTCTTAGTCCCCGTTGTCGACAAGAACAGACTGTTTGTTCTGGATTTGTCCGTAGGATGTTCAATTACTGTTGCAGACTGGGGCACCGCTGTTCCTGTTCTTGACTTTTCAGTGGGGTGTTCAGTTTGGGTCTCCTCCGTGGAAGTGGTTCTTCCAGATGATGAGGTTACAGAAACAGTGCTGTTACTGTACCCCGAGTTGATCGATCTGCGTCCCGACATGGTGGAACTGGTGGTGGAAGAGGTGCTACCTACCAAGGTCACTGAGTTAGACAATCCAACAGAAGAGTGTTGGGGCATGGAAGAAGGAATGGCCGATCCGCCCATGGCCGATACCGACGACCGATAGACAGACGATCCAACAGACTCACCACTCACAGAACTACGAGGAGAACCGGATACTGAAGGACTAGCACTAGAACTGCTGCCAATAGAAGAGTGCGACGAGGGAGTTCTCGAAGTACTCTTACTGGATGAGTGGCTTCTCGACGATGCAACACTGCTGCTGCTCACTACCGAGACACGGGATGAATGTGACACAGGCGAAGCAACACTGCTGCTGCTCACCAGAGAGGTACGGGATGAATGGGACACAGACGAGCTGACACTGGAGGAGCGGTGGCTTGATGGATTTGCATTGATAGAAGTTGAAAATGTCGTTGAGTAGACAGTGCTTCCGACCCCACAAGTCCCATTCACCACATTTCTTGAGTAGGATGTGATGTGTTTTACTGCCAGTGTACCGCCCAGTACTTCAATGGTGATATTGGGTTTCGGGACGGGAGAGAAGGGACCCTTGAACACTATAGCAGGGGTTACATATTCTAGTGCCGGATCATTGAAAGTTATATCTTTTTGTATCAAGTTGCATGGCGTCACTAAATTATCCAGGTCCATTATCGTAATAGTTGTGTCCCCTGATTTGATAATTACATTTCCATTCTGTACAGTTGCATTCACAGCGAAATACGTGGCGAGAGGAAAAGTTATCATGGAACTGTTTAGTCCATGCACGAAAGCAGTACAATTCTCACTCTGGTATGCCTCTAAAACCGAGTCTTTCAAGATGATGTTTTGACTTTCTGGATATTGTGAAGAAACGAGGTTTAACACCCCATTTATTATATCTATTGTTCCAGATCCCTGCAACTCCCCCTGAACCCAGAACCTTTGTTGACCATGAATGTATGCCGTTGCCGAGTTAAATGGTGGTGACTGGCCACTCACACTTATGAGTCCGTCGTTCACAGCTGGGACGCCGGGTGGATTGATAATCCAAAACTCCATTTGTGAGAAGTCATCACGGTTTTCAACATATATTGTGCCCTTGTTCATGAAACTTTGTGAAATCTGCATAATGCACCCTGGGTCGTCACCCGCTCCTTTGTTACCTATTAGGTACAGGTCCCCTGAATTAAAAAAGTTTTTGCAGTTCGAAGGAAAAGCTTGGAGAAAATAGAACTCTGCTGTACCAGTAATGTTGACGGATGAGGCAGTAGCATTGAATAACGAATTAATGCAGTTCTCACCCGTTTCAAGCTCCAAATGACCGTAGACGTTCAAATCGTTATTGAACGTATAGCATCCGCCCGTCAGGGTTAAGCTGCCACCTTTCTCCACCGTCACGTCACCGTTAAATACACGATCTCCGCTCAACGTAACGTTATCAGTTACAACCAGCCCATCGGTTACTGTCTGCGCAAGAACTGCGTGCAACAGGGAGGTAATCACCAGTAGCACTATTCTGAAGTTTCCGAGCATCTTGGGTGTCTATTCTGTTGGGATTCCAACACACGGTAGACCAAGAGATGTACCATATTTCCTTGCTTATATATCAATTGGATGAGGTAGCACTATTTCTGCCAAACTTCTCCCTCCCGCAGGAGCATATCGGTTTGCTAATCCACCCCACGTCTTCTCCCTGCAGGAAAATACCGCAACTCAAAACTGAACAGAGAAACAGCATTCCTCCCTCGAGCGTTGACTTAGTTTTCATCTGTCCCAAAATGGAAACACAGTCCCGTTTTGGAAGTATGTATCATTTTTAGTTTCCTGCCACTGAAACGGTGGAGGACTCCGAAGCAGACAGCAGAAGCAGACAGAGCAGCGAACAGTATCACTACGCGTTGCCCGGGAACTGTCTCGAATGCTGAACTATGTATTGGGTCTCTCTCTTATCAAACTCTTTATTTCCCCGGTGTGTATGGCTCTATCACACCCAAGGTCTGGTTCGTTGCACTATTTGACAAACCGTGGGTCCCGGTCTCTAAGGCCCCCGGAAGTGGAAAGAGAGGGTGGGGGTTGGCCCGCGATACACTCTTTCGGGAAAAGAAACACGGCACCGGAAAAAACTTTTACCTGGATAGGACTTCTTCCCCGTTCGGACAGTATAGGTGGCGTCCTAGAATATTCGATAAAGCGTGATCTAAAACCGCGCTGAAGTGTACCTGGAACAATGTGGCGCGTTTGATAACAAGGTTTCTGAATACTCTTTGTTAACGGTATAACAGTAAAGTGCTAAGTCTCTGCCATTCATTTGAGAGGATATTAGAGTAGAGCCAGCAAGATGATCAGTCGTGTCAGCATATTGTACACGAGGCCAGTCAACTCATGACTTATCTGAGAGGAACCAGTTGCTCCTCCTGCTATGGCAGTAAGATAATGACCGATTATTAGGTGGTGCTTTTCTGCTTTGGAAGTCTCCGTTGACCCTCATTATTCATAGATAACTGTATAATAAATTAGTAGCACATTGTCACGGTGAAAAACCCCAGTAAAAAGAAATATCCATGAGGACATTCTTTCGAAAGAGGAGACTGACTAAGATCAATCGCCTCAGAAACAAATAAAACTCTGCCCTTAAACGAGCTAGCGTATAGCTAAAACATAACCAGGCGGTATTTCCCAAATAGTTCAACTGCAACTGAATAGGTGCATCTTTTAGACCATCCATCAAGAGGGTCACTTAAAGATACGCTCCAAAATATGTTCAAAACAGATAAGCATTACCTGTAATAAACAAGTGAAAATATTATTGGCGTTGGAAATAGAGATGTGAACACGTAGATAGTACATTTTACTACGCCTTTGAGACATTTTCATTACATAGATTAAATGTTACAATTGGTGTTTAAGACGTGTCGACAATATTCTTGTTTCTGTGTGCGCAGTTTTACATGGCACACGAAATGTGGATAGAATTAAGACGATATATTTTCGCAATTTGTATATTCTTCATTACATCTGTAAGAGCAAGAAACCGCTACATAGGTCATAAGATAACTTCTATAAAGCAATGTCTTGGCAAAGAGAAACAGGTAATAGCCAGATGAGATACTTTCGAATCATATATAACCAGGCCATGCCGGATTATCTGAGGCCTTGAAGCTTCTCTGAATATGAACCAAGGATAATAACGGGAATTAACCAAGATAACTGATTAACTAATAATCAAAACAAGGTACAACCAACGGGTAGACTAGAGTATATACTTAGATAATAACTGATAGTAACTGATAGTAACTAGCGTGTATAACTAGCTAGTCTGACCCTAGTCCACATCAACAACCGAGTCTTAAGCTAACACGTTATATCTTGACATATTATTAAAGAGATTAGTTCTCAAGAGTTGTTTTTTCTGTTACCGATGACTTACAAACAAGTCTTTCTATCGACGATATACAAAAGTGCTGCGCTCCAAGGGTTATTACCGTCACTTCTAGACAGTTGTAGTACTACGTATCTGAGTTGAGACTAAAATATCACTTACTATTCAAATAGCTGTCTCACATGTACATCTCCTTTGTAAAACGTTACCTTCTTGCTTCAGGCACAGCAGCATTTTACGAAAACTTGATGGGTACTATTCCTGAGGTGTAACCGCTTGCATATTGTCCTGTATTTTGGGATACCATTAAATATTTGTCTCCTGCCATCTATGGCCGCTTCAGTTTGTATTTTGATACCAGACAGAACAGCGAGTATAATCAAGTAGATATTCATAAAGTCATTATACATTTTAGGTCTCTAATACGAGTACAACTTGAAACGATGAATTTTGATATGACCTCCTCTGGCCCAGATTTATATGTACAAAAACTTCTAGTCTTTTTCTTTCCCTCTTCTATGCATTTTACATTTTTGATTCAAATTGGTAGACAAAAGATGGAAAATCCATTGAACTATATCTGAGTGTATCTAGTACTGCGCTAACACGACTACTTAGAATTTATTCTTTTTTCATTATATTAATCAAGTCTTACTAGTTACTCTATAAAGTATATCTATTATTAAAAAAAATTAGAGAAAAGGATTAACCAAGTCCTTACCCTTTAGTAACATTTTGCTTGTCCTGTTCCGTGGCCTTGAAAACACCACTGTCCTTTTCGTGTCTTTCCTTTCTTGGACCATTGAACCATTTCTTAAAGTCCAAAACAGACTTCAAGTTCCAAACCTTGACTCTCATGATGTAGTAACAAGCCAACATTGCGACAACATTGAAACAGATGTACGCCCACATAAAACCAAAGTTTCTCCATCTGTATTGCCATTTCACGTCGAATTTTTCGACAACTTGGTCTTGGAAAGTGTATGGACAGTAGTTACAGTTCGCAGTGGCGTTTCCATTTACTAGATACCCGCCGTTGATGCTCATGTATTGTGACAGATATGATTGACAGTCTTCTCCCTGTGGAGGATCCATCGTTAGGAATTCGTTGGGCCCGCATCTGACATGCTTCTTGTGGACCGCTGGAGCAACCAAGGATTGGACGACGTACGTTAGTGGCGACAAACGGTACATGAAAATCCAGAAACGAGGAGACATGTCCTTCAATTGTAAAATACCACAGAATAGCAACATAGCAGCAAACAGATTGGAGTTGATCATAGATGCAGATGGAACATCTGGGGACAAGTACAGAATCCATAGACCGTAGGTGACAAAGTAAATAGGGAAAACCAAAACGTAGAAGAAAAAGAAGTAACCAGCCTGAGGAGCACGGCCGCTATATCCTGCGGGCCAGTAGTAGCAGAACCAACAGACAAATTGACAAGTCATTGACCACATAGTTTCGATCGTAGTATGGGACAGCAACAAAACACTCCAATGGAAAGTATTGGAGGCGGCTTCTCTAACCTCGTAAAGATCTCTAGAATCGTGAGCAAAAACATGTAGCTGGTTAATCATAGCCAAAGAAATAATCAGGATCATGAAAGTGGAAGAGAACGCAAGCGAAGCACCACCAACAGAGTTGTTGACTCTAATGTACGATAAACCGATAAACAGCGCACAGGAAGCACATTCCATGAACTTTGCTCTAATGTAGACAGGTGACCTCCAAAACTGTAAGTTGGTTCTGTGCAGAACCCATTTCATTTGAGTCAAGAATGAGGCAGCAAAAGTAGTAGCCAGTTCAGGATCATCGCTAACAGGTTTGCTTGGCAGTGTACGGTGTAACTCTTCGACCTCAGCCCTAGCAGTTGCACATTCAGGAGACGCCAACCATAGATCATGCCAGTCAGAAGCAGCCGTCGCAGTAGCACCAGCACCGATACAGTCCAAAATGTATTCAGCAGGATTCTCTGAGATACCACATTTAACACCAGATTGACGTTCGAAATAATTCAACAAGGAGCGAGAGTTTTCACCAATGTCACCGAAATAGACCATTTTACCACCTTTCTTCAATAGAAGTAGTCTGTCAAACTGTTCGAATAGGGTGGCCGAAGGTTGATGAATGGTACACAGGATGGATTGACCGGAGTCGGCCAACGCTCTCATGAATTGCACAATAGACCAAGCAGATTGAGAATCTAGACCGGATGTAGGTTCGTCCAAAAACAACAATAAAGAAGGTTTGGCCACAAGTTCGACACCAATAGACAACTTCTTTCTTTGTTCAACATTTAGACCTCTCCCAGTTTTACCAACCAAAGCCTCAGCGTAGTTTTGCATACCTAGCAGCATGATAATCTTCTCCACGTACTCGTATTTTTCCTCTAGTGGGACGGAACTTGGTTGTCTCAAAGCAGCGGCGAATCTCAAAGATTCTCTAACAGACAGTTCCGCCATATGGTTATCAGCCTGAGCGACGTACCCACATGATCTGTTGAAGGAGGCTGGAAGATCCTTACCATTGACAAGCATATCACCCGTGATCACACCCATGTTGATTCTTTGAGCCAAAACGTTTAGCAGAGTAGTTTTACCAGCACCAGATTCACCCATCAAAGCAGTCATCTTACCAGGTTTCACGTACCCAAAGACGTCAGATAGCAATTTTCTTGTGGCACCATCGTATGGGATTGTGTAGTCCAAGTTATTCCAAGTGAAGACGTCCTTTTCTGCGATGACTTTCTCCAAGTCCACATTTGGACCGTTCAGCGCCTCCATCATTTCCTCTCTGGAGGCGGTCTTAGCATCGACGTTTTCGGTACCCAATTGAGGCATGTGCCCCCTCTTGTAAAGCAGCAAATCACCACCACCTTGCAATGGTTTCAAAAATTCAGAAAGCAGAACGTTAGCGACAATGTAACCAAAGGTCCAGACGATGTTTACCCCCCAGTTTCTCCAGGCATGTTTGTAAGCGAAATGGTACATTTTATCGATGTAAGCGTCACCGGAGACAAACAAGTTACCCTTGACAGCACCGGCAGTATCACAGATTTGGTTCATGATGGCGACACCTTCGTACCCGGGTCCATTGGGGACCATGTTACTGCACTTCATTTGTCTTCCATGGAATTCTGTAGCCATCAAACTCTCAAAGGCGTAAGTCAATGGGTTCAAGAAATGAATCCACTTGATCCAGTGATGCATTTCACCAATTGGCAACACAAACCCGGTGTAAATACAAAGGATCAAAACCCATAGGCCACCTAGTGCGTGTGCCGTGACACCGTCAGTGGTTAGCGTAGCGACGAATTTGAAGATAAAGGAGGTACATTGTTGGACAGTTAACAGGTAAAGCAGGTACTGGAAGAATGCCCCAGCTTGGTACTTCAACAGTGGGATCCAGTAAGTGACTAGCGACAGAATCAAAACGGCAACGAATTTAGTGGGGAACTCGGTGATAATTTCTTGCAGGGACTCTGCAGAGATGTGATACATCGAGTAGGACTTGTGCTTCACGACAATTGGTCTATTGGCGAAAGAATTACCGATTTCAGCTAGCGATGTCACGGAGGCGAAAAGCAAAACGTAGAATAGCAACCCGCCACGAGAGTATGCACCCCTTGTAGTGGACTGACTTTTGTCGTCAATTCTGTGGAACATGGAACCGACGACGAGACCCTTGATCAAGAAAGAGGAGAGGTAAACTTTGGTGTAAGTTGAGTCACCCTTCACTCTTTGGAACCCACGGATCATACAGTAGTAGACCTGTGTCCAGTAGTTGACCGTGTACTGTGAGTTCTGGCGTTGCCCAGCTTGCAATCTCTGTTTTTTGGCGACCTGCATTCTATCTCTAGTCTCCTCTGGATTGTGTCTCGCGACGTATTCGTCGTATTCTTGTAGGACCTGTTGGTACTCTGGGGATTGTAACCAGTACTGTTCGAACTCTGCGCCCGATTTGGGGACTTTATCCTCGTACCCTGGTTTAATCTCCAAAGTTCTGTTTTCGAAGTCGACAGTGACTGAGGTCAAGAATTCTGCGGAGGTCATTCTGTTTGGTTTAACCCACCCCATTCTTTGGAAGTAGCCGACCGCCTTATCCGCTTGACCGAAGAAGATCTGTTTACCGTTGTAGAGGACGGTGGCTTTATCGAACAGTTGGTAGATGTTTTCCCCAGCCTGGTAGATAGCGACAATAGCGGAGTTATTGACCATGTTAGTTGCTGTTCTGATAGCCTGTGCAAACTCCAAAGCAGTCGAGGCGTCAAGCCCCCTGGTGGCGTTATCCCACGAGTAAATGGATGCACCCATGGCCTGTGCCTCTACAAGAGAGACTCTCTTCCTCTCCCCACCGGAGACACCTCTTACGAAATCGTTCCCGACTTTTGTAGCGTACGTGTGGCGGAGACCAAAGACGGTACACCACATGTCTCTGATGTTATCGACGTACTCCTTCCTGGTCATGTTATCGATTCTGACTCTTGGTGTCTTACACTTTAGGGCGAAATCTATAGTCTCCTTGACGGTGATCTTGGGGAAATGGAAGTCCAATTCTGGGCAGTAGATGACGTAACCTTTGTAGTCCTTCATCATCTCCTGTTGGTCAAGTCCATCGTAACTGAATTCCCCCTCGACAGAGACGAAATTGTCCGTTTCACCGGAGAGAGTCTTTAGCAAAGTGGAACAACCTGCGCCGGGTCTCCCGACGACGAAAAGCATCTCACCAGACTCGACCACCCCGGTACAGTTCTGGATAATGTTCCTCACTGGCGTGTCCTTCTGTTTCCTGAACTTGCGGACGAGTCTAGCGGGCCAAGTGACAATATCTCTAGCCATTTCCTCGACGGAGGGTCCGAACGCCGCGGAGGCGTCCACGCCGACAGAGGTGACGTTTTTGAACGCGACCCCTGAGTCCCCCGGCTCGATCCCCTGTTCGAGCTGTCTCGAACGCAGGTAGTTCAGCAGTGCCCTGAGGTCGAAATCCAGCTCGTTGACCTCGAAGGAGTCCATTTCGCGTTTAGTCTTTGTAGAGATGACCTTCGCCAGGGACTCCAGTCTGTGGGCCCCGACGTCGTTGGATAGGATCCTCGAGATGGATTTCGTGAGCTGTGCAGTGACGTTGAGTTGTTCATCGGGCGCGTTTTCGAACGATTGGATCGACTCCGCGTACGAGTGCTGGTCATCGCCGTTGGATTTCGACGAGACGTCTTTATCGTCCAGAGATGACATTTGTGTTTGTGTTGTTGGGGGGGGGGGGGGAAGAACAAGGTACGAACATTCCCGAACTTCTGCGAACGCACGCCGGTTTATATACCAATCCCAACGGGCATGCGCGGTTATCCCGTATCGCCCAACCGGCAGCGGCTGCTACTCGCGATGCCCGCCAGGGATCTCTTAACCGGCGGCGGGCAGAGATAA
Source organism: Huiozyma sinensis (assembly GCA_030705205.1). Classification (NCBI taxonomy): domain Eukaryota; kingdom Fungi; phylum Ascomycota; class Saccharomycetes; order Saccharomycetales; family Saccharomycetaceae; genus Huiozyma; species Huiozyma sinensis. The sequence goes on from JANIWX010000036.1 coordinate 13,507, forward strand.
CAGCCGACGCCGTCCCGAAGCGGAAACCGCGATTCTCGAGGAAAGGCAACTTACGAGCCGTACGAGCCGACCCTCCCAAAGAGGAAAGTTTTAATTAAGTAAGCACAGTGCTCGAGCGATGTGACTCCTCTGTGTTTTAGCCGAGGGATTTAGACCCGGAAGCCGCGTGGTTGTCCTTATTGTTCATTGCAGGGTGTATATATACGTACGTACTAGGTTGGTGTGGTGTCGTGTTCGGGCGTCGGGCTGGCGCCGTTCTTTTCGAGGTCCAGGATGTGTAGGCGTAGGAGGTTGTTGGAGTCCTTCCTGAGTCTGCGCTGGAAGTTCTTGAGGGAGTGGCCGGCGCCGCGGGCATAGCTTGCAGTGGTTGTAGTCGTTGGTTGCTGTCTCCAGCGGGACACTCTCTTGACCAGTTCTGTCCATGCCTGCTGCCACGAGTTTATTATATTTTTCTTCGCGCACAGGAGACAGTACACCGAGTACTCGAAGTACAGTATGAAGAACCCGAAGATGAACCCTGCCACGACGCAGGACAGGATATGTGTCTGGAAGGACTTGATGAAGTCCGCGTCGTCCAAGTGCCACGAGGACCCCTTCGAGATGGAGAAGAACGCGTGTGCGCTTGTCTTGTAGTCCTCTGGCTGGAGCACGCGCACGGACTCGTTCGAGTGGACGTAGCTCGTCACGTTATCGTACCTGATCTTGTGCCACCTCTTGTACTGTTTCCACATGACGCTTATGAACACGGGCCCCGTGGACCCCATGATTGTGAAGTATGGGGCAAACCAGTTCTTGTTGTAGTGGTTGAGGGAGTTGATCGCCTTGAGGAAGAACGGGTGGTGCGGTATAGTGCCCATGACGTCGTTGGACACCCCGAGGGGCGAAGTCTTCCTCACAAACACCGGGTACTTGAGTAGTGGGTCCAGGGGTCTCTCACATACATCATCGAGGTCGATGTACACCCCGCCGTAAGTGAGTAGGACGAAGTACCTTATAGCGTCAGCTCTCTGTATTGGATACTTGTAATTCTCGAAAGTGGGTAAAAACCAACTAAAATTCTCCCTGATAAAATCGTGCGACATCTTATCGGTCCACAGTATGTACTCGTAATCTGGATGTAAGTCCTTACACCTCTGTTGTCCGTGCACCCAATGTTTCGGGATATCGTCCGTCTTATAAGTCTGGTGAATAATCTTTGGTATTATCATTTGTTCCTGAGGGATATGGTTCATAGCGATATCCGAGTATGGAATCGCCTCCTCTGAGGTATCATCCGTGATGAGCATGAACAGGTCGAAAGTGTACTCCAGAATAAACACTATCAGGGCCAAGTTGGCCAGCAGCAAGAACTTCAATTCTTTCCTCATCACCGAGCAAGCCTTTACTTCCAAGCACGAACGCCAAGACTATATCATGAGCACAATACAAACCAACGAACGATATCGACAGCAAACGATAACATTGACAGGATAAAGCTACATATACCACCAAGAAAACCGTTTTCTAATATATCACAGTGTGGGAGGAGACACAACACAACAGAGGCATAGCGTACAACAGACGCGCCGCAGAGACGGACGCATCGGGAAACCGCCCCGCGCGGGGGCACCGCAGTCCCTTACAGTGGGGGGAGGGCAGCCTGGGCAGGGAGCGTGGGCAGCGCGGCGCGGGGCAGCAGCGGGACACAGCCACGTTCGCGGGGCGGGTGTCTGGGCGGGTGGCTGCTGCGCCCCGCTTGGCACCGGGCCTGGTTTCCGTTACCCGGATGCTTTGTCTTTTTGCACAGTAGAGGGAAAACACAATACAGCACTTATATCTATATATACAAGTTGAGCAGAGCTTGCATCTCAAGTGCTGTCTGCAGTCTACGGGAACTGCCCATCAGCAGGGACACTTGTTGGCCAACAGGCCACCAGAGTACTGTTGATATCACCAACGCAAAGAGTATCCCCTTACAGCTGTACTGTTAATCGTATTCAAGCCTATCACTTGCTTTTACTTTATATATAATGAAGTAGGCATCTTATAAACTGCGGTCCAGAAGTTCCTTCAGCAATAGATCTTGAATTTCTTCAACACGCAGGTCGAATATTTAAGTGTGTTCTACATACCAATATCATTGCCCACGAACGTATATACTATTATCAGCGGTTCCAACACTCTGTCACCACTTGTACCATCCCGTAGAATCCCACATCCATCAATTTTCAATCCCACATTCACGTGATTTGGTGGGTTTTTAGGCCTGGTGCGGTATTGAAATTTTGGAAAACCTACCCTCCCTGAGACCAAATTTGGGGAAACCTCCCGCCGAAACCCCTCCCAAAAAAACTTACATCACGTGACCTGCGGCTTGGTCACGTGATGGAAAAGTGGTAGAAATTACGCGCTGAAAACAGTTTAATACAACAAAAATACTCGTACCAAAATTATATATCTACATACAATTCTTTATGCGACTCGCCCAATCGAAACGCTCGAAGTATAGGACTCGACTCTCTTAAAAATGTATAGATAAAATGTAATGTTTCGTCTCTAGACCAAAATATTGTGTCCGGGTAATGAAAAAAAGTTTTTTAAACCCTCTTGAAACCGCGTTTTCGAAAACGTGACATTCACGTGTCAGAAATTAATTTTTCTCGCGCGGTTTTCAATACCGTACCAGGTCTATGGGTTTTGGTGGGTTTTGCTGTGGGTGGGTTCCCGAAATTTCAATTCCACACCAGGTCTAGCGGGGAGGGACGCAAGGCGGTGGCACGGTCATCGGTGAGTTGTCGGTACTGTTGTCTACGAACGTATATGCTGCTATAGAGTTATCCGCACCTGTACGGACGCTGCGGTCTACCGCAAGCACTCAACTCAGAAGCAAGGCGTTCAGTTTTTCCTGCGTCTGCGAGACGTTGAGTGCGTCACGTGCGCACTGCGTCGTCAGTTGCAACAGTTCGTTCTCTGTAGTGGTGATTCTTAACTTCAGTTGTTGTAATGCGGTGTCGATTTCATCGTTTAGTGGTGGGATGTCCGATGTACCGTCGAGTTCGCAGAGCCTTGTCAGTTCGAACACAGGCTGTAGTGAGTGGGTGGGTGCTGTTTGTGCGGCTACCTCTGGTGATGGGTTGACCGCTGCGCGGTCAACTCGCTCACTGTAATTTTCTTGCACTTGTTGTTGCTCACTATAGTACGTATCGTTGTTCCCATATTGGTATCGGTTACTGTAGTGTTGCTGGTGGTACCCGCCACCACGGTACGCTGGTCTCTGCGAACCGTAGTAGTAGTCGTTACGGTAGTGGTACGACGGTTGGGGGTACCGCTGGTCTTGGTAGTACCCACCACCGTTGCTGTACCCAGCACCGTTGTGGTGCTGGTGGTGGTACCCACCGCGTCTGCCGTGGTAACTGTGGGGCGTGTCGCGAGCGTTCTGGTACCTGCTACGATCCGGTTGTTGTTGTGGGCGTGTGTTGTAAGGGCGGTTGTGCTCTTCAGACATGATGGGTGGTGCTTGTCTCTCTTCACAAGTGTAGAACTATCGCAAGTGTAACAAATTTTATTATCTAATAGTATTACAAGTTTTTTTTATCGAGAGTGCAAGCACAAGCACAAGCACAAGATTTCTCATCTCAGCACTTGCTACAGGGCCCACTGCAAGACCCTTTGCAAGACCCCCGGCAACACACAGTGTTTGTCCTCGCACTCACAGTACTCTTGCTCTGCGATGCCACAAAAAGTGGTGAAAATTTCACAGTTTGAGATGTTAATCTCTTCAAGACTCGTATATATACGGGCAGGTTCCGTAGTTGTGTTGTGAAAACGGATAGCCTCCCAGACCCCCCCAGCACAATGCACCACACTCTTATCAAGAAACAGAACTCGTTCGTATCCTTCGTTGCAGGAGACAGAGCGATCCAGAACTTACTACACGACCCACAGAACTCCGCAGTGGCAGTGTCCTTCCCCATCGAAACGTTACTCAAGAGACCAGCAGTGGGACCCTCCACTGGCACGCTGCACGCGTATTCTGCTACGCGGGAGGGGTTCCACGATTGGTATGCGTAGCATCGGGCCCCTACAACTGGACCCGGAACTGTGCTGGGACGTCATTCTACTTGCCGAGTCACAGTTCCTCACAGAACAAGTACACTCCAACGATAACTTGTTCAAACGGTTCAGGAAACAGTACCTTATCCAGCACACTGCACGCAAGTTGGCAACCAGGGGCAAATCACATCCCTCAAGTCCCCTTGCGGACCCAACAGGTTGGCGAGCCATTGCGGACCAGTACGTCTGCCTTCACCTACCCTTACACTTCCACCAACTTATCTGGGGGAAAGTCTCTCAGGGGGTACTCCACGTCTCGCTCCCGGAGAGCAACTCCCCAGCGTTACTCCACGGGTGCAAAGACTGGCTACTCACGTTACTCGAATGGGGGGAGACCGTCCAGTGTGCGAAGATGCGGTTGTACGTGCTCAGAGCGGGGGACGCACAACATTGTCGGTTATTGCTCAGGAACTTGCACTGGATCGGGGCAAAGATCTTGCAGAACGAGGACAGGGAGGCAGTGGTAGATACTCTCGAGGAGGACGACCTCCTCCTCACGGACGAACACTACATCATCCTCGAATTCGATTGCTGACCTCACACACTATACACTACTATACAATATTATATAACACCGTTTTGTTTCATTATGGCACACACACACAAGACACACAGCACGTAGAAGGCAGCCAGCAGTATGTTCCACTTGGCGAAGGGGCTGTACCACAATTGGACCCGCAGGGAACAGTACTCCGTGCTGATCCTTGGGCTGGACAACGCGGGGAAGACGACGTACTTGGAGACTCTGAAGAGGACGTACAGTTTGCACTCGAAGCCGCTCGATAAGATCGTCCCGACCGTGGGGCAAAACGTCGCAATGATCCCCGTGGACAACGGGCGCAAAGTACTCAAATTCTGGGACGTTGGAGGACAGGAGGCACTCCGGAACATGTGGTCTGAGTACTACTCGCAGTGTCACGCCATCGTGTTCGTCGTCGACAGCACGGATAGCTCCAGAATAGACGAGTGGGAGCGCACGCTCACGTCCATCATGATGGATGACGACGTGGAGGGCGTCCCCGTGCTCATGCTCGCCAACAAGCAGGACCGACCGGACAGGATCGAAATTCAGGATATAAAGGAGATCTTCAACCAGATCGCAGAACACCTCAGCGCAAGGGACAGCAGGGTGCTCCCCGTCAGCGCACTCAACGGCGACGGGATCAAGGATTCCATGGAGTGGCTCACCGTGAGACTGGACAGGAACAAAAAGGGCAGACCGCCAATCCTTAAGTGAAGCACCCTGTGCAAGCTATGTCTCTTCAGCATTGATATATAATAAACAACACAATTATACATACTATATTACAAGTTTAAAGCCATCTGTTCTTTGTGGGGTTCACCTCTCTATCAACCGTTCTCTATTTATTGAACTCCTCGATATGGTATACCAAGTAGTTTGGCAGCCCAAACACCTCGTAGCCCAGTCTCTTCGCCATCTTGGCAAACCCTTCCGTCTCGATGAGGTGGTAGAAGGGGAAATTGGGGAACATGGCACCGTCGCGGTGAACCTCCGCCTTGACCAACGTACATCCGCCACCTACACCATCCAGCGCCATCTCCTCGGACACAGGCTTGGACTCGTCGAAGAAGTGTGCCATCAGTGGCCGAAACGTCGCCATCTCCGCGTACCCTTCGACGATAATCTCATCCGCGGGCAGTGAGTTTGCCAACTCAAGCCCCGTCTCACTCTCTTGCCAGTTGTTGAAATCGTATGGTCTGATATCTGCCTTGTTCAGTTCGTCGTTAAAGAATCTCTGGTACACGTTCGCAGCAAGCACGGGCTTGTCGTGTGCGGCCAGGTCCTGGATCACTGTCGGTGGCGTCTCAACAATGTCTGCATCCAACCAGAGGACCCACGACGTGAGTGGGCCCAAAGTGGAGAACAGGAGCTCGTTTCTCGCAAGCGCCATCGCGGACCGCCGCTGCTTCTGCACCGCGAGCGCATGCCTGTCCTTCTCCTCCAACATGTCGAAACTCTGCGACTCCTGTCTCAGGATGATGATCTTGGCGAACCGCTCGTTCTTCTTGCCCGATTGGATCTTCTTGATGGCGGCCTCCAGTTTCTTCAATGCCGCGTCACCAGTCGGCGTCCGTGGCGCAATGAACCCCAACTCGATCAACTCCCGCGGGTACGTCATGTGCAAGATGTTATCCCAGTACTGCTCGTGGAAGGTCTGCATCGGCGTCAAGATCAATACGCGCTCCTTGTTAACCGCGGCCTGCTTTGTTGAGTGCAGCTTGTTCAAGTCGTAGTGTGCGATGTGGTTCTCCGGGATGATGTCGTCCACATGGTCGTTAAACAGCCAGTTGTGCTGCTCCTTGTATGAGTACTTCGGCATCTTGAAGTTTTTCGTAAAGGGGAAGTACCACGTCTTCTCCAGCTCATGTGCCCACTTGTGATTGACCAAACTGGACGCGTCAATCCCCAGGATGTTCCGGTCCCTGTTGACCAGCAGCAAAATGATACAGATCAGCGTGGCCGCTGGCACCGTGACGGCCACGAAGGGGTGCTTCCGCACCCGGTACAAAAACAGCCCGAGAGACACCATCCTGCTTGCGTCACGTTCTACTGATCCAATCGACGGAGCCACCTTCTGCAATGGGCACAGCATCGTACGTTGAACACTCCGTTTGGTGTAAATTCAGCTATTTTTAACAGTACAGTTTCAATTTTGTTCACTTTCGTCAGAAGTGACATGTTTGTTGTATGCCAAAGAGAAGAGGACCCTGTTGGACCTTGCTCGACCTTGCTTGGGGTTGGGAGAGCACTAAGAGATGATTATGCTGGTTGTTACAATAGCTTTCATATACATGTTACTATGAGGGGTGTTTTGATTATTGCTTTTTCTGTGTTTTTGTGTTTTTGTGTTTTTGTAGTGTTGCTAAGGAGTGTCCCTGTTTCTTGACTCGTCCCATATCTGATTACAGATGCTCATGAATATTTTCTTGTTTAGCGATTCCTGTGGCTTCAGGCCAAACTCGAAGGAGAACCTGCTGCTTAGGACTTTGATCTCGCCGAACATCCTCCCACTGTCCGCATCAGGCCGTATCGATGCCGATTTGGGGAATTTAGTGAACATCGGAGTCGGGATCGCACCTTCTTCGATGGCCAGGTCGGATTCCTCGTGTGGACTTATATTCTTGGTTGTGTCCCTGGGGACTCCGCTGCCTCGATCCTGTCCCATCGAGCCTGCCTCATCATTATGAACGTTCAGCTCTTCTTCTTCTTCTTCTTCGTCATCGTCATCGTCCTCTGATTTACGATTACCTTCATTGTAGTTGCTGCCATCGCTATTACCGCCGCTGGGTCCCTCCACGTCAATGCCCTCCGCACCATATACACCTTCCTCTTCAATGTTTTGCTCACATGTGTAGGGATATCTTCGTGGCCCTGGCATGGCGGGTATAACCGGGTCTTGTGGGACCGGTGAGTAATAGTTAGGCATCATGCCCCAATATGGATATGGCATTGGCATTGCCTGTGGTGGCGGCTGAGTTCGCATCGGGTATGGCTGCTGTGGCTGCTGCTGCTCTATATAATGCGGGTATTGGTATGGGTTAAAGGGCATCTGTGGGAACGTAGGGGTTGCAATAATCGGGTACGAGGGGAGTCCACCGAATGATCTGTGTCTTTGGTGGGAGTATGGTGTGGATGCAGTTTGCGGGTACGCTCTCCCGCGCGCCGCTTGCAAATTACTCGCGCTGTTGTTGAGGGGCACTCTCCCCAGGTACTGCACCCGTGGATCGCCCGGTCTACTCGAGAAACTATGCTGTTTAGTTGTACTCCCTGGAACTGCAGTGGCAGTGGGGGCAGTTTGCACCTCTGGCTGTTGGGAGATCCCTCCCAGTGGTGGTGGAATTTTCCTTCTCTTCAAGGACTGCTGGTACACCTTGCTCCCCTTAGTGTCCCCCGCGTCTTCTTTAAACGGTTTGCCCTGGGAAGCTAATCCGACTGGGGATATAACGTCCTCGATCTTGATCGCGCCGCTCTGCCTCCTCAAGATGAGGTGTTCATCGAGTTTGGCGTCTGTGAGAGGCGTGACTATCCTACTGCTCTTCCCGGAGGAAGTTGTCGCTGATGCCACCTGTACTGCGTCATCGGACAAATCTCTCTTTTGTTGTTGTTGTTGTTGTTGTTGATTGGAAACTGGAGATCGGTTCTGTGGGTGTTCCGCAGTCTCGTCACCACCACCAGTACTGGAATTAACAGGTAATTCTGACATTTCGTTTCGATCCGTATGTATGTTCGCAGCTCTTTCTTGCAATGCCCTACCTTTCTTGGAGAAAGTAGTTGTATAGACTACCCCGTTCTTCTATCAAATCAGTCCCGCCTATACCTTCCCCCCCAGACAAGGCAAAAATAATGAACAGGAATGCAAACCCAAACCAGAGTTAAAGTCAACCTGGGGAAAGCGACACTAGGTGCAACCTTGGCAAACTGTTCAAAAAAGCGACCAAAAAAGGAAAAATGGAAACAGCGAAGAGAATCACACCGCCAAAAATTGATCGTTCACCAACAAGTACCAACTCAACACACACACACACACACACACACACACCAAGCCAGAATTGAGTTTTCTGATCCGGCCACAGGCTCCACCGTGATGGATAGGACGGCAGATCATATATATAGAAATAGCAACACATAATAAACACACATGTATAGAACCTCCGCTGGAAAAAAATACCCGTTAAGAACCAAAAATTCAAGTTTTTGTGTCCCGATTCGGCAGAAATTTGCCAAATCTGAAACGCCAGAATTGCCGCATCCGGTAATCGCTTTTTGGACGCGTGTGAGCCCTAATGAGGGCTTGGCCTAAACCCTAATTAGGGCTTGGTGCAAGAGGTAAACCCTAGTTAGGGCTTTTGATGTTGGATGACGTCCCAAAGAGGAAGCTGAAAAAAAATAAAGTAACAGGTGGGCAAAAAAAAAATTTTCAGCTTCCTCTTTGGGAAACGTTTGCGATGCTCTTCCAGTGTGTTGTCGACGTTGCGATGGTTGGGTTGCGTCTGAGGTTGTGGTTCTTTTCTCTAGTACACATCTATTCAGTTCTGTTTGCACTATCAATTGCCACGTTGTTCCTTGGCAGAGAAAACAGAACTCAAGTACACCCCCCCAAGCTACTCTACAATGTCGTCCGGTACTCTATACGCCAGTTTCAGAATCAGATCCATCGTTCCAAGGGCTCTTGTGAACCATTTCAAATTGGATGTCACCGTCGTTGACCCTACCAAGTCTGGGGAACAGTTCGCCAAGGATTTCCCATTGAAGAAAGTGCCAGCTTTTGCTGGTCCTAAGGGGTACAAGTTGACCGAATTGATGGCCGTCAACTACTACCTGTTGAACATGGTCCAGGACACCGCTGCTGTCGAGAGATTGACAGGGAAGAACGCAGAGGAGAAGGCTCAAATCATCAGATGGGAGTCTCTTTCAAACTCTGACCTGATTTCCCAGATTGTCGCCGCTTTCCTCCCATTGAAGGGTGATGCTCCTTACAACAAGAAGGCCGTCGACACCGCTTTGGAGAACATTGACAAAATCGCGGCCATCTACGAGACTAGATTGACCGACTACACCTTCTTGGCCACCGAGAACATCTCTCTGGCCGATTTGGTCGCCGCCTGCCTGTTCACCAGAGGGTTCAACTACCTGTTCGGCAAGCAGTGGAGAGCTGACCACCCTGCGATCGTCAGATGGTACAAGACCGTCATTGACAGCGAGATCATGAAGCCCGAGTTCACTGACTTCAAGTTCATCGACGAACCATTGGCCCCACCACAGAAGAAGAAGGAAAAGAAGCCTGCCCAGGAGCCAAAGAAGAAGCAGGAGAAGCCAGCACAGGCTGCCGAGGCCGCGCCAGCCGCCGAGAAGAAGCCAAAGCACCCATTGGAACTACTGGGTAAGTCCGCTTTCTCCCTTGACGAATGGAAGAGAACGTACTCTAACGAGGACACCAGACCAGTGGCCCTTCCATGGTTCTGGGAACACTACAACCCAGAGGAGTGGTCCCTGTGGAGAGTTGACTACAAGTACAACGACGAGTTGACTTTGACCTTCATGTCCAACAACCTTGTTGGTGGGTTCTTCAACAGATTGTCTGCTTCCACCAAGTACATGTTCGGTTCTTTGGTCGTCTACGGTGAAAACAACAACAACGGTATCATTGGTGCCATTCTCATCAGAGGCCAGGACTACGTTCCAGCCTTCGACGTTGCCCCAGACTGGGAATCTTACGCTTACACCAAGTTGGACGCCACCAAGGACGAGGACAAAGAGTTCGTCAACAACATGTGGGCCTGGGACAAGCCTGTTATCGTCAACGGTGAACCAAGAGAAATCGCCGACGGTAAAGTCTTGAAATAAGGATAAGGAGTGCTTCATGCGTTACCGGAATGCTCATAGACATCTTTCAACACCTTGCTGTTATTTTTTTTTAAAACCTTCTTACATGCCTTCTGCTTGAAAAATCGAGTCTGTTAGGAGTACGCAGGGATCAAAAGATAACGATTCTGTGCCTTTTCTCCTTTTCTCTCTAAAGCACGCTCCATATCCATGGACCCGTGTCTGTCGAGAGTCATTATAGACGTCGGAAAGATTTGCACTCTTATACATACATACATAATATAATATTTATAATTATGCATGCATAACCAAATATTTCTTGATTTGTTAAACTAGTCGCTCTCATCGGGGACAAAAAAACAGAAACCAACAAGTGGCAGCGTGTCTCCCCCCTCGACCTCTCTCCATTCACCCACGATAAAGAGGGAGATATGACAGAATGCACGGTGGACTCTGTATCACAGGACATTCTGGACAATCTACTTTCCTCGATGATCCAGGACATCGTTGCCAAAGAGTCTGTCAAGTTTAAACAGTTGAAGGCTCGATACCCAGATTACAAACCGTACTTCTACGATCCAAAGGGCACGCTTGACGTCCACGGACTCCCCAAGGGCCAAGAGTCGTCCCAGTATTTTATGTGCCAAAATTGTGGGAGGGAAATATCTGCTAACAGGTTTGCAGCTCATTTACAAAGGTGTCTAAGTAGAGCTGGCAGAAGATAAATGAAAGAAGGAAGTCGCAAGGGAGGAATGAATGGTCGTAGGTGGGAAAATGTTTCCCACCGGTGACTTCGCATCGGTGATGATTAAATATTTATTAGAATAAACGAATATACAAAGTGCATTTCAATAGTCAGTGGACACAGAACGGAATATGGGGTAGCTTCTTATTATTATATATTGAGGTAGTCAGCTGCAATTAATAACTCTAAGGACATTTCTGATGGAATGTTGAATTCTGGGAAAGGTTGGTCTCGTTCCGCTTGTTCTTTGTACTTGAAGTTGTATTCGAGGTACTCTGCCACTTTCGCAACAACGTGTGGTTCAATACCCGGTAAAGCGACTATGCTGCCAGAATCCTCGAAGGGGCCATCCAGCATCGCTCTCAACATTGGGGAAAGTAGAGCAGCTTCCCTGGGGACCGTATATTCGCTACCATCGGACGCAACCAGCGTCACCGGGTCCTTTTCAGTCTCCTCCACAACCATCACTAAAGGTTAACACTTCCTATCTTTAACTCTCTTGAACTCGTCTCAGTAGAGGGACCTCTCATGTGTCAAAAAGTACGTTTTAAAGGTCTTTAAATTTAGAATAAGTTCCGAAAAGTTGTACAACGCTGGAATCGTAAAAATAGCACAGGGGATACACACAACAGCACATAGAGGATATGATAACGCCTAGTTTTAACTGGGAACTATTGAACGGGACGTACTATAGGTCGAGGATCGTGGAAGAGAAGTTGCAATGGTCTCGATCGACGGACACCCAAAAATACCAGTACGCAACATCTAGTTGCTTAATAGCGTTACAGAATGTCGATTCCCTGGATGTGTACAACTACTCTGGACATATGATCAGTTCTGTTAAATGGGAGGTGCTTGGACACGGCTTGCCACTGAAGTTCGATTTCCAGGATCCCCTAGGTTTACAATTGGTGGTGGTGTTCCCAGAGTGCCTCAAACTGGTAAAGAGCTGGGACCCCCTCGATATGGAAACCATCGAATTGGACAATGATGTACAAGACACGATATGGGACTACAAAGATTTGTTTGTTGTGCTGAAGGAAACAAAGAGTATCTGGCGTTGCAACTGGGAAAAGCACGCCCTAGAGCTAGTTTTCGATAACGCTGGGGCCAACTACAAATTACTAACTAAGAAACAGTGGTGCCCTTATAGAAATACAATTATACTTCTTGACGTGGAGTCCGTTTATATACTGGATTGCCAGAATACAGGGAAACTGGCCAAATGGCCTCTTCTGCACGAGTGGCACGACGTTAAGATTTCAAAAATGGGTAAAATATGTTTGTACAACTACAAACTTAATAAGATTCAAGTGTTTGGGAGCTCAAATCACAAGGAACTACTGTGGGAAAACAACATTGACGAAGAAACACCTCAGGAGATTGCATGGTGCGGAGAAGAGACCGTCATGTGCTCCTTTGAGGACGAAGTGAGACTGCTCAGTTTTGGAAACCAGTACGTTACTTTTTGGTATCCTAGTAACATTGTTACCATATTCCCAGTGGTAGATGGCGTCAAAGTAATCACTGAAGATCAGCTTATACTAATTACAAAAGTGAACAAATTTACGGAGAATGTCTTCAAAATTGGTTCCACGGAACCGGGGGCCCTCTTGCTGGATGCGTACAGTATGTTAGAGGACAGTCCGCCAAAGTCATTGGACAGACTAAAGCATATTGATTTGAAAAAAGGTGTAGAGAATTGCATGGACGCTGCAGAGGACGAATTTGATTCACAAATACAGAAACAATTGCTGAGCTCTGCTTCATTCGGAAAGGGGTCACTTCCCTACAAATCGTTTGATTCCAATCGTTTTGTCGAAACTTGCGATAAGGTACGGTCACTCAACATACTGCGAAGCTTTGGTGTCTTCCTCTCCTTTGAGGAATACAGTAACTATGGTATCGAAGATGTTGTTCGCATTTTACTATTACAGCATAAGTATGCGGAAAGTTTGAAAGTTGCCGAGCTTACAGAGCAGCTGGGACTTTACGAGTTAATCTTCGAAGATTGGGCTTGCAAGAAAATACGACTGAACTCAGACTTGGAGGATGACCAATTGCTAACTTTTATTGAAACCCAATTGAAGGAGTTACCAAAGGGAGTCCGTCCGTCAATGGCGAAGATTGGGCAAGTCGCGTACGATGAGGGCATGTTCACACTTTGCAGAAATCTGTCGCTTTTAGAGAATAAACCCGAGTTAAAGCTCATCGCCTTGTATAGGCTAGACGACGATAGTTTAGCGCTGAAGGAAAGTTTGAAAATTGGAGACCCGGAGATCACCCTCTCGCTGCTGTTGCAATTGAAGTCAAAACTGACTGTGTCACAATTAGCAAAACTTCTAATACTGGATACTTCCCATTACGATGACCAACTATACTGCTACTACAATAGAAATGAGCTATCGTACCTTTTTGATTTTTACAGACAAAGCGATCAGTACGTGGACCTAGCACATTGCATTTTGCAACAGGGGGAGGAACAGAATGCCGTGAAGTCAGTTCTCCCGCAAGTGGCAGAACTCTACAGTAAATTGGGGAACCGGCACCCTACCGCGAAACAGAATACGGAAATAATTGCCAATGAGATGAAACTGCTAGCCTACCAGGAGTCCATATCTGGAACTTACAGCGTCGACCTTACCTCAATGACACTCAACGAAACTTTGGCGAAACTCATCGAGCTGAAACAGGGCAAGCAGGTAGAAGAGATGGTCAAAGCATTCAAAATCAACGAAAAGAAGTACTACCATATCACCTGCAAAGTCTTGGTAGAGCAAAACCGATTCGAGGAACTGTACGAGTTTGCAACCTCCAAAAAATCTCCCATCGGGTACGGTATCTTTTACCGGAGAGTCCGCGATAAAAACCGCAAAAGAGAGGCTGCCATGTACATCGACCTTATTTCAAATCTAACCCAAGACCAACGACAGGCCATGCTCCAAGAGTGCCAGTAGAGAACATTGGACCCGTCTTCAGATAGACTTTTACCCGGACTTAGTATTTTTTTTTCCTTTTTTTTTTTTTTTTTCAAGTGAAAATTTGCGATGAGCTTCTGAAAATATAAGCTGGTGGTACGCTGCGAGATGTGTGGTAACTATAAGATTAGTTGAATGCTCAGGATACCAACCGGAAATAGCCCGATTATGTCTGAAAATACAAAGGACGCCTCTGCCCAGAACGGGCTTGATTTGCAAACATTGTTTGTGAGGGCAATTCCATTTGCTGTTACTGACGAGCAGTTGACTGAATTTTTCGCGAACTTTGCACCCACGAAGCACGCAGTTGTTGTCAAGGATGTCAACAAGAAATCCAGAGGGTTTGGGTTTGTGAGTTTTGCGAGCGAGGAAGATACTAAAGAAGCTCTTTTGAAAGCTAGAAAGGAAAAATTGAATGGTCAATTATTGAGAGTGGATATCGCTAAGAGAAGAGAGCGTAACAAGAGGAAAGAAGATGCCGCTAACGGTATTGCTGCCCCCAAACCAGAACACAAAGAGAAGAGAACATATGGTGACGAGGATGATCAGTTCAAGGGTAAACCTAAACTGATCATTAGAAATATGCCGTGGAGTTGCCGTGACCCAAACACATTGAAAAATATTTTTGGTAGATTTGGTACTGTTGTTGACGCACACATTCCTAGAAAGAGGGATGGTAAGCTCTGTGGGTTTGCCTTTGTTACTATGAATAAGATCTCCAATTGTAAGAACGCTTTGGAAAACACGAAGGACTTGAAAATAGACGGTAGACAAGTTGCCGTCGATTTTGCTGTTCAAAAGAACAGATGGGAGGATTACAAGGACGCCAAAACGGAAGAGAAAGAGGATGATGATGATGATGAGGAGGCTGAAGAAAATTCGTCCAAGAAGGGCAGCCAAAGTGACAAATCCACATCCGATTCCGATGAAGACAGCGAAGACAGCGAAGAAGACAGCGAAGATGGAGACGATGAAGCGGAGGAGAAGAAATGGGAGGCTAAGAAATTGACCAATGGTCCAAAAAATAAGAGGGAGGACTATTCCATCTTTATCCGTAATGTTCCTTACGAAGCGACTTCTGAATCTTTGGCTGAGCATTTCGCCAAGTTTGGTCCCGTAAAGTACGCTTTGCCTGTTTTCGATAAAGAAACAGGTCTGGCTAAAGGTACTGCCTTTGTTGCCTTCAAGGATGAGACCGCTTATAAATTTTGTATCGACCACGCACCAGCGGCTGGGACGACCTCGCTGTTAATCGATGATGATGTCATGCCCGAATATGTCTATGAAGGTCGTGTGTTATCTGTCACACCAACGTTACAAAGAGGGGAGGCTAATTATAGGGCCGAAAAGAATGCAGAAAAGAGGAAGGAGTTCCTCGGCAAAGCCCCTGGCGAGCGTGACAGACGTAACTTATTTTTACTGAATGAGGGTAAAGTGACGG
Source organism: Huiozyma sinensis (assembly GCA_030705205.1). Taxonomy (NCBI): domain Eukaryota; kingdom Fungi; phylum Ascomycota; class Saccharomycetes; order Saccharomycetales; family Saccharomycetaceae; genus Huiozyma; species Huiozyma sinensis. The sequence continues at coordinate 29,109 of JANIWX010000036.1, forward strand.
AGGGTTCGAAGCTCGGGCAGCTATTATCGACCAAGGATATGGAAATTAGGGAACAATCGTACAAATTAAGAGTGGAACAGCTGAAGAAGAACCCATCTCTACATTTATCTTTGACAAGATTGGCTATCAGAAACTTGCCAAGAGCTATGAATGACAAGACGTTGAAGGCTTTGGGGCGTAAAGCTGTAGTTCAATTTGCAACCGAGGTGAAGAACGGTGAAAGGCATCCTCTAAGTCAAGAAGAAATTGTGAGATCCACCAAGGAGAAATATAAATTCTTGTCGCCTGATGAAATCACACAGTTAAAGAAGAAGGACAAGAAACACGGTATTGTTAAGCAAGCCAAAGTCATCATGGAGGTGAAGAACTCGACCGTTGGTAGAAGCAGGGGTTACGGTTTCATCGAATACAAGGACCACAAACATGCATTGATGGGTCTCAGATGGTTGAATGTTCACGAGGTGACACAAGCTGAAGCATTAGAAGGTTTGACCGAAGAGGAGAAAAAGAGCATCGACTACGATGGGAGTAAGAACAGACGTCTCTGTGTGGAGTTTGCCATTGAAAACTCCAATGTGGTCAAAAGAAGAAGAGACAATCTAACGCAAGCGAAGGCTAACGCTAAGAGGAAATTGGAGGAAAAGGATGCTCGCGGGAAACTAGACGAAGAGTCCAGTAAAAAACAGAAACTCGAGGACGACTCCAAGAAAGACGGGATGAACTCCGACATCAAGAGACTGATTGGGTTCAAGAGGAAGAGAAAGCAAGGCAAGAAATGATTTGATACTTAATTAGTTCGACCTGTTCACCCTTTTCTATTGGTTTTTGTATACTAGACGCATAATCATGCACATATATTCGTATATGTTTATTGAATTTACTCATTTATGATGATATGTAACCAATGCAGTGGCTGTGAATGCAATTTCTATTAAATGCTACCAGAATGTACCTCTCCCCCCCCCAGTCCCTCAGAATCCATGGTTAGCGCCGCTTTTTTCGAGAAGGTTCTATGTTTCTCGATTTCGACGGGATTCCGTTTCCTGATACTGCAGCGGCAGCAGCGGCCGCCGCCGCAAGAATCCTCCTATTTACTCCCAAACCTCCTAGAGTAGCCGTGCCAGTATTGTTTGAAGAGGACTGTGTCTGTGAGGAGACGTTCTTTGATTTATAGGCACTGCCTAGATTCATTATGTCGTTGTCATCTGTGTGGATACGTCTGGCAGGATATTTGTAGTTCAGGCCTTCGAAAATACTGTCAGAGACTGGGTAGTCGCCATTCGTAAAGTAGTTGTGATCCAGTGCGTTGCTTGCGTCTATTCTGCTGATTGGGTCGTATGCTAACAGTTTATAGAGCAAATCTAACAGGTTTTTATCCCTCCCACCGGTGGAGTGATACCAACCTGCTAGATTTTCTCTATATTTGGGGAATTTCGAGAAAGCCTCGTATTCTGGGTATCTATGCAGATGAGCCCAGTTTTTCGACGTTGGTGAGCCTAGCACTTCCAAGATCTTTTGTAGTTGGTTAGCTTGAAAGGGCACACTTTTCTTTGAATCCATTTTTGCCTCCTCACCTTTGAAGATAGGTTGGAGATTTACCAGTTCTGCGAATATGCAACCTACTGCCCATATATCGATCGCCGGTGTGTAATGTCGAGCACCCAAGAGCAACTCAGGTGCTCTGTACCAGATGGTCACCACTACCTTATCTCCAGTGTAGAGTGTTTGTAGGAGATTGGAGAATTTCCTCGCCAGACCCAGGTCACCGATCTTAACGCACCCGTCGACGGTGACCATGATGTTTGCCGGTTTCAAATCCCTATGGAGCACCCAATTCTGGTGTAAATACGAGACCCCGTCTAATATCTGCCACATGATTGACCTGATCATTCTCGGTGGGATTGCTCTCTTCTTCGGGTGTGAGTGGTAGTGTATAATCTGCAGGAGATCGTGCTCCGCGTACTCGTACACCATGTAGATGTTTTTCCTTTCCAAGAAGATCTCCACCAGTTTTGTGAGGTTTCTGTTATCCAGTTCTCTACACAGAGACATTTCCCTGCATGCGCTCTGCGAGATCCCCACGTAATGCAGTTGTTCTATGCCCTCCTTTTCCGTTTTGAACTTCTTGATCGCAAAATACGCTGGTAGCGACTTCTTCGTGACATTGCTCTTGGCGGAGACCGCAATTTTGTCGCCATCCATGAGGGCCACTGAATCCAAGCTGCCCCTAATGGTAGTTTTATCGTCCCCGTACTTTGAGTCCGCGGCCATACCGGCGCCGTTTCCCTGCTGCCCGTTTGCATCGATGTCCATAAGATCTTTCCCCACATCGTTACTGTCCCCCGAGGGAAAGCTATCCCCAATAGCGACGCCGTCGCTGCTCACTGTACTAGCGGTCCCCTCTTCCTTTTTATTCTTCGCCTTGTAAACTTTACCGTACGTACCAGCAGCGATGTATCCGATGATCTCGTATTTTTCCAAGACAGAGACCCTCATACGGTCCTTCCGAGCCTTGTAGGGACCAATCGCAAACACATCGTTGTTAGCCATAAGCATCGGCGTCTTCCCATGCACTGTGCTCGCCATATTTCTCTTCGAACTCAGTTGCGCCTGCATGTGCGCCTGATTCTGCCACAACGACCCCTGCTGGTGCTGTTGTTGCTGTGATTGTTGCCCAGAAGACCTAACACGACTGTCGTACAGCCCATTATTCCTTTCATTTCCATTGAACATTGTCCCCTCTTCTCCATCCATTCACAGAGAATAGCACGCAGAAAAACCGGGCAAAAACAATTACCCACACACTCCCAAACGCTATCTTCTTTCTCTCTCGACTGAAACTAATCGGTCACCCACCTAAACGCAGCGTAGGATTCACCTCAAGACAATACAGACTAACTGATCTCCTCCTGTGCCTCTGCGCATCAAACTGTTCATCGTCACCGCCAAATTTAACGCTGCAAAATGAAAACTGATATCACGTGATGCGCAGATCGCTCGCCGGGACCCGATGGACCCGGTGCAAAGGTCGAACTACGGCCCAACATTCGCGATGTACAACTATCTATGTATCTATACACACTCTATGGGTCTCGTACGGTGCAAATGAGTCTTTCTGCGTTGGAAATCCGCTTGTCTTTAAGGAAGTTATTTCCTTCGGGCGGCCGCGAGCTTCTGGAAGGGCATTGTGAGGTATCTCCCCATGTATGGTGCCCCCCACAGGCTGATAAATATGCGGATCGGGCCGAGCAGTTTCACCAGGGAGTAAGCGATGGCGCCCGTGAGGATGAGGCGGTGTTTTTCGAATTGGCCGTACCTGTCGCCGACGAGTCTTTCTATGGCGTCGTTGCAACGGGAGAGCAGTTCGTATTGGGACAAGTCCCAATTCTCCATGAAGGGGAACGTGTAGAAGAGGTACCATAGTGCAAACAGGGGCACTATTGCGGTGATCTCGTGGAGGATGAAGAAGGACGTCACTGTCGGGATCGTGCCGGACTCGGATAAACGAGCAAAATACTTCTCGAACCGTGGGTGGGTGCTCAACCGGGTCATCAGCTTCGACTTTGAAATGATCTTCCGCATTCGCTGCTCGCGGCGTTGCTCAGGTGAATCGGATGCGGAGGCGTTGGAGGGCGCCGTGCAGTGGAAACCTCGAACCAGCGAAAGGCATCGCGTACTACTTCTTACACTGATCGTAGAACGAGAAACACTCACACCAACGTACTTCAACATCTAGTGGCCCACAATTCTGAACTGTAGTGAATTGCAGGGTACACACAGCAGTAGACACTTGGTAGAAGTGCAGTAACGAACGCTGCATCGTTTCTCTGTACGAAACGAAAATAGTCACAGGAACAAAGATCAGTTTACGAAGAGATCGACGTATTTGTCCGGAGAACAATGACACTGGGTGACATATTTACAAGGTTACTGGCCATGCTACACGCGGTTATATACATCGTTGGACACTGGGTTGCAGGCGTCTGTGCACCTGTGACACAGTTCTTGCTGCGCTGTTGCGTTGTGTTTCCAGCATCTGGGACACTGGTGCAGCGTGCTCTTGTGCGCTTGAACGGCTACTACGCTGCCGCTGCCAGGTATATGCACGGCGTTGCCCTGCTCTGCGCCGAGGTCCTCCACAGCGTGGACGCTCACAGCAGCCACTTGGAGCAAGTCCTCCAACTCTTGCGCGTTTATTTGAATGTTATCTCTCTTTCTGGTGTACACGTCGACTGAAAGTTGCCCAGGTTTCGTGATATCTGGTGCAAATTCTTTAAACTGCTCCTTGAAGACAGCCAGGATCTGCAAATCTATCGCTCGGAACCTGTTGCATTCCTCTCGAGACTTTTCCAATGCACGGGATAAATCAGGGACGGGCAGTCGCATAGGCGAGATGCCCGTCATGCTGGAATGGTCGAGCCATTCGCAGGGCACATTATTCCACACTTCTTGCACCAACATTGGTAGTATCGGCGCCAATAGGGCCCTGTAGGTATTCAAAATGTGGAATAGCGTTGTCTGGATCTGCCGTCTCTTTAGCGACGCCGGCGGGTCACAGTACAATGAGTCCTTGCAGATATCAAAATACAGCGACGATAACTCGTTGTTAAGGTGAAACTGCAATGCACCAAGTACTTTTCCAAAATTGAAAGTCTCGTAGTTCTGCTTCGCATTCAAAACCAAGTCCTGTAACGTGCATAAGATATACTTATCCACAGGCCGCAGTTGCTCGATGGGGAGTAGAATTTGGCTCTGACTGGTGTTCAAGTTACCTAAGAGAAACTTGAAGGTTAGTCGCAGCTTCTTCAAAGAATCGTTGATTCTGTGCATTATCGTCGACCCGCATGTGATATCGTTTGTGAAGTCAGATTGGGCTACGAAGTAGCGCAACCCATCAACACCAACTGCAGGTAGTCCCAATTTTGTGTTGCCCCGAATCACATCTTTCGGTGAAATGACATTACCGATGGATTTGGACATCTTTATACCTTTGGAATCGAGTATGAAACCGTGCGTTATTAAATGGTGGAAGGGAGCAAAGGGGGCCCCACTTGAGGCTACTCTCGTCAACAAAGAACTTTGGAACCAACCCCTATGTTGATCTGAACCCTCCAAATAAACGTCGGCCAGCTGCTCCGGACATTTGTCCAGTTTCAAAACATCTCGATAAAAATCTCTTAGAACGGTCCACGAACTGCCTGAATCAAACCATACATCCATAGTGTCCTTCCCCTTCACATACTCATGGGCAACGGATTTGTATTCATCGGGGAACCATTTTGAGATATCCTCCTCGCTTTCGAACCAGGAATCAATCCCGTCTCTCGCTATCACTGATATTACGTGGTCTATCAAGTTAGAGTCCATCAATACCTTATCTGGTACCGTCTTGTGCTGGAAAAATGGAATGGGGACACCCCACGATCGTTGCCTGGAAATGCACCATTCGTTTCTGGTTTTAATAAAGGCCTCTAGTCGGTTGTGGCCTCTCAATGGTGTGTACTTCACGTTGCTCAGACTAGACAACGCTAATTGCTTGATATCTGTCAAATTGGTAAACCATTGCGGAGTCGATCTTATGATGACCGGTTTTTTCGATCTCCAGTCGTAAGGATACGAATGTGTATACGATTTTTGCTTAAAAAGCATACCCAGCCCTTCAAGGAACTCAATAATATGGGTGGTCGTAGAAGACAATAAAATGTTTCTACCCTTCTGAGGGTTGTTAGGGTCCTGCAAAATGGGGCGGAGTTCGGGCGAAACCTCGTTCAGATCGTAGTTGCCCTCATGGTCTATGGGTGAGTATATCCGAAGATTGTTTTGGATACCTACCAGGTAGTCCTCGTTACCGTGACCCGGTGCTGTATGTACCAACCCGGTACCTGTGACATTCGTAACATGTCCACCGGGCAAAAGCGGGAATTCTGTCGTACCACCCAAACACATGGGGTTCGTATATTTTAAGTTGAGAAGACATGCACCAGTGAATTCCGAGAGTATTTCGTAATCTTGCGTGATACCTACCTGATCGATTAAATCTCTGGATATTATGAAGTACTCATCACTCTGCGAGAGGTGCACCAGGACGTATTCCATGCCCTCGTTGTAGCATATTGCCTGATTGGAGAAAAGAGTCCATGGTGTACTTGTCCAAATCAAGCATTGGATGCGGGCATTCGGTGTGATCGGAGACTTCAACGGGGCAAGTGAAAGCAACTTCTGTTGCGAATTAGCGGTCAATGGGAACTTCACGTACACTGTTTGAGACACATGATCTTCCTTATACTCCAGTTCGCTTTCAGCAAGCGCAGTCCTCGTCTCCGTGCCCCAGTACACTGGTTTATTTTGCCTTTTGATGAGCCCTAAATGGAACAACTGGGAGAACACCTTCAGTTGGTTGATCTCGAATTGCGCGTTCATGGTGATGTACGGATCCTCCCAGTCTGTGCAGATACCAAACTGCGTGAACTGGTTCCTCTGTATCAATACTGTTTTCTCTGCGTGTCGCCTCGCAATGCTACGAATTTGCACTGGCGACAGTCTTTTACCCTTGTCGTTCTGCTTGATGGCCTTCAATTCGATGGGGAGGCCGTGGCAGTCCCACCCGGGCTTGAAATAAACGTATCTCTCCTGTGCCAGCAATTGGTACCTGACGATAATGTCCTTCAAGACTTTATTGAGGGCGTGTCCCAGGTGCAGATCACCATTCGCGTAGGGCGGCCCATCGTGTAGCACGAACAGCCGCTCAGCAGCGAACTTGAACCGTTCACTCGGGTCCTCGATACAAGAGATCTGCTCAACAAACTCTTGTAACTGCGCTTTATACACCTCCTGAGAGGCCTGTGGGACAAGTTCCGCAAGAACCCTCTCCACGTTCGGTTTTGTCGGGAAAGTGGTCTTGGGAAGATTCAAACTCCCCTGGAACGAATGCGAGGCGTACCGTCTAGCACTGAGCCGCACCGCCCCAAGCGGGACCAACACCCCTCGACGCAGATGTATACTGACCAACAGACTCATCCAACGGCTAGTGGATACTCTCACCCTCCGTGCAGTTGTAGTCGCAATTGTTGTTGTTACTACTCTGACTCTAATTGACGAAATATCTTGAATAATTGCATCTGATACACCAGATGTCGCATCGCATCGGTTGTGGAGGGAGTGCTAGAGTGTCTCTGTGGATACCAGCGTTTGTGTATCTACAATGGATAAATGCAGTGGATTGCGTGAGGCTGGTTTGCGCGGGCAGCGGGGCCGTCTGGGCCGGTTTATGGTCGAGCAGTTCGTGAACGGTGTAGTTTACAAGTATAGCAGGATCGTGCAGTGTCCACAGCGGCCGCCTGTGGATCCCGAGCAGACGGCGCGGTTCTTCCAGTGTCTACTGCAGCGTGCCCAGTTTGCGGCTTCGCAATTCAAGACCGTGTGTTGCATCGTCATCAAGTTTCTCGAGAGTTGCGCAACGGAGAGTAACTACATGGTCGCGCTGAAGCACGACCTGCACAAACTGATCGTCACTGCGTTTGTGCTGAGCGTGCCCAACAACTACAGGAACGACAAGGACAAGATGCTCTCCAGGGAGTCCTGCTACGCGCATTTCGCCCGTTTGACAGGGTTGTCCACAAGGGAACTGACAAACTGCTGCTCCGTGGTACGTCCCGTCATCATACGAAGGAACAGGCACAAACTTAAGGTTGCGCAGCGACTTACGGCGTCGTCGCTGGCGAGTCTCCACGGGCTGAACAACAGCATGACTCTGAACGGTTTCAACGAGGGACAAGCATCCACCACCGGGTTGGACAGCTTAACTTCAGCATTCCCGAATTACGCCTGCGGTCAAGAAGAAATAGACGGACGGTCCTCCATCCCGAGCACGCCGAGTCCGACAGACGCACAGTTCAGTGGGGCACGCGGTCCAGTGGGCAACGGCAGCTACGTCTCCAGGGACGACATCGACCAGTTCAACAAGGCGGGCAGAAGGCTCGTCGCAGAGAACTTTACAATAGTCCAATAAGCATTACAGAATGAATACACACACAGAGATGTACGTACCCTCGTCTGCACCAGCACCAGCACCAGCAACGTCTACACCCATCGTATGTTGCATCAACTCGAAACGCACTGAAATTTCGTCACTGCGTCGTTTTTGTTCACAAAACGCAGCGAAGAGGTAGAGACTGCTCATCGGGACGTATCGTGCAGAGCTGGTCGAGTCTCTGTCTGTGTACGGGAGCAGCTGTTTGTCTGTGTGTGTTAAACGTGGCAGAATGGGGCAGGTGACAGAGGAGACGACGTTTCTGAGACGGGTAGCGGATGCACTGGTCTCGACAAAACTGAACGACGATGCGGTGGACCCGTCCGTCAAAGAGTTGCTCACGAGGGTCCAGTGCCAGCAGGACGCTCACGTAGACGGGTCGCCGACGCCCCGTGATGTGCAGAGGGCGTTCCAGTTTGATCTGCGGGAGAAGTCCGAATCGGGCTCGTCGTTGGGCGATGCTCACGGTATACCTGGTGGTGTTCACAAAGAGAACCCAACGGACAGTACAAGTACTGTCACCACAGACAAAAATGGTAGCACGGTTGCGAACAATCTTGCTTATGCGGGGGCACACGATTCTGAGGAGAAGTATCCCTGCGCGCAGTGCGAGCTTGAGTTCCTGCGACCTGGTGATCTGAGAAGGCATGAGAAGGCGCACAGCATTGCATCCCCGCATATATGCTCTCGCTGTGGGAAAGGGTTTGCACGCAAGGACGCACTCAAGAGACACTTCAACACTCTGACATGCTCCAGGAACAGAAAGAAACTCATGAAAATGGCAGGCGACAACTTCGAGGCGCTCATAGCAAAAGCACAGCGTGACGGCATTAGTATATAGTGCAGTATATCAGTATGTAATTTCCTCCTCCACTCCGGCAAGAGAAAGGGTTCTCGCGCGGAGGCATCATTCACAGTTCGGTAACTTTCTTGTTGTTGTTCCTCTTCTCCTCTTCAAACTCTTTGATCTTGTCATCCAGTTGGTTCAATGCGAAATATGCCTCTGGGCCCAGCTGTGGGACCACTTCATGCAAGATATCGTCCAATTTTTTGGTGCTTGACTTCCCATGGATCATACAGACGTTGTAGTCTGCCGCACATTCGACTTTCTCCACCGGCTGGAAGTTTAGCACGTTCCCGTTCTCAAAAAACAAGTTGGCCTCCTCAATCCCCTGTAATGGCACGGCGTCAAGTTTCAAAAGATGCTCGGATAACTTGGCGTCCACGACCGGTTCACCGACCTTCTTCGTCTGCTTCCGTCTCGTCCCACCGACTTTCCTCGTGGAGGAAAGTTTTTGAAGTTTGGCAAGTTTGGCCTGGTCAATTGGCATGATGCAAAGGGGGAGTGTTCAATGGAGACAGTATATTATACGCTGCGACACCTTTCCTGACACATTGTTAATATCTCTCTGCGGCCTTCATAGTCGTACAGGCTGAAATTTTTTCTGTATAAGTTGTGATTTTTTTTTGTATGGCGTCACAAGTGTCGATGCCCTGGGCCACTCCTACTTATCGTGAAAGGTCAGCTGCTGAGAGTATTATGAAATTGGAGATCCCTTGGCGAGGGACGCTTGGTTCTACTTACATGGAAACTCTCTCTGCTGAGATCTATCGATAGTACTATAGTATTAGAAAAAAACATAATACCGAACATATGACATGCATAAAGATCGATAAACAACTTGCTTGCACTGCATGCTCACATCTCCATGCAAACGTATACACATAAAATGACTGGTAGCGTTTCCTTTGTGGAATTACACACTGGAAAAGACAAACGTCGGACCACCCTATTGGACATAGCAAATTTAGGGATCAAATACAGCAATAAGATAATGTAACCGTGGAAGTGACAGAGTATGTTAGCACCAGAAACTGACACATACAATGTTGTTTCCAAACCGTAACAACCGACTATTTGAGTTAAGCGTAGGGCCCTGACACCACTCCAAGATAAGAGTCCCCCCAAAAATAATTCAATCGTTCATCTGCTCTACGTTGATGGAATGTAGCTAGGTTATAGTGCATGAAAAATTAACCCCACAGAGCTAACTGTGCACTAGATTGATTTTTATTTCTGCGGCGCCCAGTTCCAGCGGCAACTTGAAAAGAAAATAGGTCAGTATCCGGCTCGGCGTTAACGCTACGTTGACATCAGGCAAGTGTGTGGACAACGCTCCACCTGCTCGTGTATGAACAGCTATGTATGTACCTACTTGTGTGTACTTTGATTCCCTCAATAAAGAGATTAGGCATTAATTATAGAGTAACTCCATCCTTTAATATGTTATCAAACAACAAGCAGATATTTTTTCAAAAAAACAAGTTAATAAGGTCTCTTGGCCCAGTTGGTTAAGGCACCGTGCTAATAACGCGGGGATCAGCAGTTCGATCCTGCTAGAGACCATATTTTTTGAACTTAACGACTTTAACCGCTCCCAGGGTGATTGTGTCTTTTTGCTGGCTTTGAACATTAGGTAGTTCCTTACAGACAAAGGGCAATAAGTAATCCGGCACAAAAAGACTCAGAGAGGTTTTTGGTGTTCTGTGGATAATGTAATATCAAATTTAACGGCCTTCGTTTCTCAGGTGTGGTTTGTTGACCCAAAATACCAGAAAGCCTGGCCAGTAACAGGTCTCCATTAACCTTTATGAACGTTATTTAGTGTGAGATCATTTGCAAGTGAGTTATCAGTGTTAAAAAAAATATTTTATTTGTGGGGGGGGCTTGCTAAAAGAGCAGTCCTTCCTGCTCGAAAATACAGTTGTATTTTCAGTGTAGAAGTAAACGATATCATTATCTGACACGATGACTGAGAATACTCTCTTTTTGAAGTGATAAATCGCAGACTGTAGTTTCACAGGAGGAATTACATTTTTCATGTAAAGTGAAAGAGACAAAAGCTTTCACTTAAGAAATGTTTTCTTGAATCTTAATAGAAGTGGTTTCGTTACATAGTTCGGTTTAAAAAAACTGATCCAGTTGATATAACCTTGTTCCTGCTATTCAGAACAAGGGATGGACTCCTCTTGTTCTAGCTATCAATACTCCCCATGTGGATATTCCACATTTCTAATTAATATTTACCGATTTAAATCAAAATGTACTTATTCATTTGCAACGCACTGTTTCCCTGGCTCGGGTTCACCTACTTCTTATTTTTTTTCTTGAACAGTCCAAACTTCTTCTTTTTCTTCTTCTCTTCTGTTTTAGTGTCCGTAGTTTCCATGGAGGCAGGCGAAGAGGTTATGTCATTGCTTGGCGCTTGTGGGATCGGTGGGGTACCAAACTGAATCGGTTGGCGCGCCTCCGGTTTCGCAAGGACCGTGGCACCGCCACTACCGTCATTATTCTGGCCAGTGGGAGTGAAACGGTCCGCTGCTAAGTCATTGTGAACCACGGTGTTGGTGGACATATTGGCCATTTGGTGGATATCGCTTGCGCTGTTGCTGCTTATCTGTCTCTGTTGCTGGGCAAAGTTCTGGTTGGATGGTATACCTGGATTGTTTCTGGATGCGGTATGCAAGTTATTGAACGAGCTGGATTGCTGCGGCTGCCGTTGTCTGATGCGGTTTGCAAGGGGCATACTCTGACTGGACAACGAATTCAACCTGCTCTGGCTATTTATCGATGGGGGGATGCTGCCTGCAATTCCGTTACCCAGGGTTCCATTCCCACCGGGCATTCCGAAGTTACCCAGGTTCGAAGTGGATGGGTTGCGGAAGTTTGGCATATTACTGTTTCTGTTCTTCCTACTCGTTGGTTTGATCGGATATTGCTGTGATGCAGAGTTGTATGGGGCCATCTGTTGTGACTGTTGCTGCTGAGAGCCCTGGAATCCATTGTTGTATGGCATACCAGAAGACATCGGGTCTATAAAGTTGTTGCTCGAGGACGACGGAGCGCTTGTTGCACCGTGCATGTTCCTGTTTACGCGCATGTTTGGTGCGTATGGCTGTTGGTAAACTTGGTTGTACGAAGATTTCCTCCCCCCCATTTGTTGTTGTTGCTGGGATGATGGGGGCGGTGTCCCACTACTACCGTTCATCGGTGGCATCTTAGGATGTCTAGGTTGAGGGTATGGCTGCTGCTGCTGTTGGAATTGGTTTTGCAGGGCGCGTCTTTGCAACTCCAGTTCTCTCTCTTGCAATTCTAGTTCTCTTCTCTTAAGTTCGAGTTCCTTTTCCTGCATGGATTTATCCATGTCGTCAATTTGGGAGTTGTTCGAATCGCTGCTGTTTGCATTCAAGTTCTGCGACGTGGCACTCCCATTGGAGCTTGTCCCGTTGATTTCTGAGCCGTGTGCCTTCAAGTTGTTCTTCAGGGGGGACTCACCGTAGTTGACGCCGAACAGTGCCACATCTTCCAAATCGTTCAGGTTCGGGGTACCTGTAGGTTTATAATTATCGATATTCGCATTCGTGTTAGTAACTGTCGTGTCGTGCACCGATGTGGCTACTGTCAAAGTTTTCAGCTTCTCGTTCAATGTATCGATTTGTGTCTGGTAGTTTTTGACAGTCTCTGCCGTTTCCCTTTGGTTCGATTGTAATTGTTTTTGCAATTCGGTGACGTTATTATTCAATGTAACCAGCTGGTTATCCCTTGCACCGAGTGTGTTTGACAATTCCTGGATTTTCCTATTCAAGTTATCCGTCTGTTCCGTGTCCGCCTTATCGTTGTGGTCCTCGATTCTAACGAACCATTTGGATGCACCTTGGTTTATATTTTGCAACTGTGTGATCATCGAGTACAGGAACTCCATGTACGGCGTCTTAATGTTGTAGTCGTCCGCCAAGAGGATTACTTGCAACCACAGGAGGTCGATGTTTAGTGAGGCTGTTCTGTGGATGAAATGGTACAGGAGCGAGGGGACCTCGTCTGCGTTATGCTGTGCCCAATTCTTCAACAGACTGGCCTCATTGTCCCAAGAGGGTCCCAATTTAACACCCATGCTTGTAGCGATCTTGAGAGCCTCCGCGACTAGCCCTGATATTAGCGGTTTTGCGAGTATTTGTTGGTCTAGCGCCCCTGGGTGCGTCTCCTCCAAGATGATGAGCAGTGGGTCGAAGCAAAGTCTTGGGATTGCGAGTTCCCACTGTTTGGACAAGTACTCTATTGGGTGGTAACTGCAGAGATCGATCACCTGTTCCGGGAAGAGTTTGCTGAACAGTTTCTGGAAAGTGTTGAGCAAGTTAACGATGTTCTGCGGGTACGTTGCGAGGGAGATCATCGTGCTGACACCGAGGTACATCTTGTTAGAGTGATCCTGTTTCGCACCGAACTGTTTAAAAGTGTTTGTTGCAGTCTCACGAATATCGAAGTCCGAGACGACGCTCAGAACGTTCGATTCTTTGATGAACTGCTTGACGAAGGGTTCTAACTGTATACTGCCACTGCTCTCTAAAAAGATCTTCGTGTTACCGTCGGTGAGCGATTCAAGCTCGCTCGCCGTGTTCGACAGCTCCTGGAGGGACGATGCGCTGAGCACGACGAGGTCCATGGCGAGTTCCGCACGGTCAGTGCGTGTACACTCGTCAACCAGTGCCTGCAGAGAGGTGAAATGATTCTGCAATTGGAATTTCTCGGAGCCATAACTGTCTGTATCCACTTGGAAGCTGTTTGAACGCGACTTACCCACATGAAACAACTCCACGCTGTTAGCAAGTTGAAATCTCGACGCAAACAGCACAATATTCGGGTTGTCACCCACCAGCAGCACTCTCAGGGAAGACATTTCAGCGTCTACCTCTTTTCTTGCCCCACTAAGCTGACTCAATGCGGTTCTGGACGTCCCAAGTGCACTTCGAGAGCAACCAGCGGGAAGAACCGTGTGCTTTAAAAGGTATCTCTCCCGCACAGCTCGAGTCGTAACGAGCAACAAAGAGAGAAATTTCACCAAAAATTGGAAAACAACGAAAAAACACAGAAAAAAAGAAACAAAAACAAACCGTTGACGAAAAGGGAAACGCGTTCTGTTTTAAGCTGTGGGCGAGAAGTAGCACTGCAGGATGAGTGGCCCGGGACAGGCTACCGTCTTGCCCCCCTTCCCGCCTGATCAGATGTGCAACGATGAGATACGCAAACGCAAACCGGGCTCCGAGTCTCGGCGCAAGAGCCGCCCCAAAGGAGGGGCATAAACTGGCCGTGTTCCGGTTTTCGTGCACAGTGACAGTGGGCGGACCCTCCACTTCCATGGGACCTACCTACACCCGGCACAGCGCCGTACTACGAGTACGCTATTCGCAGCCTCTCGAAGGTCGTGCGGTCGCACTCGCGAGGCCCTCTCAGCGTGTTTCTTACCGTAGGCCACCGTTCCACGGTTCCGGTGACACTTTGTTCTATTTCCTGTAGAGGTGATTCGCTCAGCATTCCATGTCCGTCCCGGGCCCTGCGGGGGCTGTACCTGGAGCCCTTGCCGTAGAGGAGCCTACGTAGTGGGGTCGGTCCCGGTGGACACAAGACGGCTTGTAATTCATTGTCCGTGTTACGGCCGCGGATCGCTGCCCCGCCACGTGACTCTGCAGATCCACTATTGGCATTTATTTATAAGTGCACCCTGCATCGGGTCCTGTCCATGGGCAGATGGGCATCGGAGAAGATGCAGGCAGGTGGCTTGTTCATCCGTCCGCTGCTTCTAGGTCGGCCTCTTGCTTGATAGCATCCCCCCCCCCATCTACCGACGATGAAGGGCTCGCAGAGCGATTCCGCAGTTCACAAACAAACTCGCAGGAAACCAGTCAAATCTTGTGCATTCTGTCGCCAACGGAAGCTCAAGTGTGACCACCAGAGACCCCTGTGTTCCTCATGCCGCGCCCGCGGACTATCTCCCTGTGTCTACGCTTTAAACAAGTTCAAGGACTGTGCGGGGCCCGTAACACCAGAACCTGTCCCCGCAAATGTACCAGATATGCTAGATAACTCGCGTATCGCGGCTAGTCTGCTCAAACAGGTCACTTCTTTGCAAGAACAACTTGCAGAGAAGAATAGACTGTTGGCTAACGGTGGTGGGAGTGCCGGGAGCCGTACTGCGGATAACTCCCCTCAAGGGATCGTACACAAACCTTGGAACCCACTCAACAAGTTCTACTACTTCCAATGCAAGGGGTCCGGCCGCAGAATACTGTATGGTCCCACTTCTTTACGTACCAACTTGCACAACCATCGGTTTGGATTCGGGGAGAAATACGAGCAAATCTGGGCGAAGATCAAAGTGGAGCGCAACAAGTGGAAACAGTCGCACCCGGGTTCGTCCACTTTGCAAGAACTACTCAACATAGAGGACGAACATACACCGAACACGAGGTCCCTGATCCAGGAGGTATGTGCGAGCCTGCCCTCCTTCGAGACATGCGTGGACCTCATTAACACTTTCTTCGACCCGGTGTACTCTCAACTGTTCCTCGTCAACAAGGTACTCGACAAGCATAAGATCATGCACGACTTCCACAACTCCTTTATTGCGACAAAGGGGGAACTGCTACCAGATGGGGGGAGGAGGATCGTATCCCTCGTGCCCTCTACAAAGAAAAACTACTACAAAATCGGCGTCATCCTCATGATCTTGTCCTGGAACTTGTTCCATAGAGATATCCCCACGGCAATCACTAAATTTATAGTGTACCTGACGGGCCAATCGACCGGGAAAACGTTTTTCATTGAAAGGGCACAGTTACTCCTCCTCAGTTCCTACTATTTCAAAACTTTTGTTCAAAACGTCGACGATACACACACGGTTAACACAATCAGCTTGCTCGTCTCAACTGCATTGTCGCTTGGGCTCGACCGCGATATCGCGCTCATTTACAAAGGCCAGGAAAACGTCGTCGGGAGTATCAAATCGTTGCGGAACCTTTGGTACAGTATCGTATTTCTAGACTTGGAATCCTCCTTCAGACTAGGGAGACCGTTGATGCTGTCACATATTGACCTGGATTACGAAACGGCAGAAACCGCAGAGGTCGAAGACGACGATTACATAGAGAAATTGAAGAAGTTTATGAGACTGACAAGACCGTTTCAAAGACAAGCCATGGCGAAACGCGGTATCCCTCAATTCGATATGTTCTGTGACAAGATTATCGATTTCATAGAGACGTGCTTGCCACCAGTGGGAGACTTCCTCAACAAGAAGAAATTTAATAACATTTCGTTTCACGATGTCCAGATCCTCTCCTTAGCCCTCGAAATGATCATGGGATTCAATAATCTGAGGTTTTCCGTGATGGAGGAGCTTTGCCCACAGGTAAAGGCGAACAACTTGCAAAGTGGGATATACACTTTTGCACTGCTAAAGGCACTGGGGGAGAGGTGCTTCGAGCTAGACCAAAAATACTTCCCGCAAATGATCGGAGACGGTTATAAGTACCTCCCACCATATCTCACTTTGCTCACCAATCTTTCAGGTGGCCTGTTCGCCCGCACGACGTCCATCATCTCGGCAATCCTTTACTGCCACTTAACAATGTTCGAGAACAACGATTTCATATTCGTCAAAAACGCCAATAACTTCAGGTGGGATCTTTCCACATTGAGACCACCAAAGAGGATGCTAAAGGTGCCACTTCTAGCCGCGATCAACAAGTACAAAGAAATCTCTGACGCATGGATGAATCCAAAGGACGAAGTAAGAAGACAAATCGGGATGAGGTCGTACAATTTTGTAATCACAAAGCACATGTACTTCACAGTCAGAACCGTCATCGATAAAGCGTTGGAGTACAGGAAAATGGCAGAAAATTCTTGGGCCTCACAGTTGAGTGCTAACCCAGACCATAGCGCCGTACAAACGAGAGAGATGTCGCCATCGCCGGCAAACCAGACAGAGCAAGGGATCGAACCGCCTGCACCATACCGTTTCCAGTCTCCAGAACTGGATCTTCTGCTCACAAACCAGATGCGGAACGATTTGGCCTCGATAGATGGTAGTACCAGTGGTTCCGACACTGTCCAGGTAAAAGGATTGTGTACGGAGAAGGAAGCGGAGATGTTACAAATGATTACTGATGAGTTTTGGCAGAGTTACAACACAGGGTGGGAGGAACTAGTAAACAACCCAGGGACCATACCGCTGTTTGATAACAACTAAACGGGATCCTTGGGAACAAATGCCAATCGTTGGCACCTTTATTTGCCAAATGTGTAAGATTCATTTTTTTTATTATTATTTTTGTAATGTAATTGAGATACTGAGCAGGGTTGTAGGCTGGAGAGAAACTCTTCACGAATCCGAGCAGTGATGGATGGAAAACGAAGCGCGACAGATCCAGCAACACAGGATACTCGAAAGAAAAGGAAACACATCAGGACATGCACTTTTTGTCGACAGAGGAAAGTGAGATGTGATCAAGGAAGGCCGCTTTGCTCGTCTTGCAAGGCGAGGGGCTTCTCCGAGTGCATTTATTTGGAGGATGCTAATATCACCAACGAAGATTACGAGCTCACCTTGTCCAATATACCGCGGATAAATATTTCACAACAGATCAGCAGTCTACAGAAAGAACTTGAAACGTTGAACAGGAAATTGTGCAATGAGACTACTGTAGAAGAGTTTATGAGCGAAGTTAGCCCCAATGATAGAACAACGACAGACGCTGATAAGCCGACAAACCCACTCTACGATTTTGTACATTTACAAGTGAAGGAATCTGGGAGACGCATAATGTATGGACCCACATCGGTCAGATCGTACATCGTCATGGATAAATGGGGGTTTGGTGCAAAGGCGTACCAGTTACTCTCGAAAGTCAAAATGGAGCGAAGAAAATGGAAACAAAAGAACAAGCCTGTTACCACTCTACGAGAGCTTGGAACCATAGAGGACGAGTATGATGTTAGGTTTAAAGACTTGATTTCTGAAGTGTGTCACGATCTGCCCACTATTGAAACGTGCCATGAGATACTACAGACATTTTTCAACACAGATAACGACGAGTTGTACCATATGAATAGAATATTGGACCCAAACAAAGTATTAAAGGATTTCTTTGCTTCTTTTGTCCCACGGACCGTTACGGGAAAGATGGATGGCCCGGAAAAGCGCTTCGATCTTGTACCTGGTCCGAAGAAGAACTACTACAAAATCGGTGTCATCTTGATGATAATTTGCATTGTGCACTATGGAACGACCATCCCGAACTCGGTGCACCATTTGCTCGTTCGATTAACTGGGATGGCTACTGCGAAAGTCTTTCATGTCGAACGTATACAA
Source organism: Huiozyma sinensis (assembly GCA_030705205.1). Lineage (NCBI taxonomy): Eukaryota > Fungi > Ascomycota > Saccharomycetes > Saccharomycetales > Saccharomycetaceae > Huiozyma > Huiozyma sinensis. The sequence goes on from JANIWX010000036.1 coordinate 47,346, forward strand.
TTTCTGGTAATGAGATGCGAGTACATCAAATTACACTGTCCAAACGGTGACGACACGCATCTACTAAACCTGATCAGCTTGGCGGCTTCGAATGCAATTGTTCTGGGTTTGAATAGGGACATTCATCAACTGTACAAAGATCAGGAGAGTGTGGTTGGGACTCTCGACTCGCTGGAGAACTTATGGTATGCAATACTTTTGGCAGACGCAGAGTGCTCCTTCCAAATGGGTAAGCCCCTGTATGTGCCGAAAACGTTCATCAATGTGTGCTCTTACGAGGAAGAGAGAATTGATGTAACACGAGATAAGTACAGAGGTTATAAATCTCGGCTGCAACGATTTTTGAAGCTTATTAGACCGATGCTTTTAAACATAACGGAAATGAATGGCAGACCGAATCTGAAGATTTACACAACCAGATTACTTTCCTTTCTAGAGAAGGAGCTAATGCCCGTGGCATATTTCACGAGCGATACGATGATAAACACACTTTACATGCGGGACATCCGACTCTTCATATTCATTTTGCAAATGTGTCTGTGTTTTGTGTCTCTTCGGTTTGCCGTCTTTGGAGAAAGGTCCAAAGAGTTAAAGCAACTATGTATTCAGATATCGTTGGTCCTCTTCAAATGCGACAATGCGCTACTGCACCGGTGCTTTGCGTTGGACAAAAAATGGCACAAGAAGTACTTTGAAAATATATCCGCCCAAAAGGGCATCCCACCGTACATGTCGCTACACTGTTACATAACGATGGGTCTTGCGATACGGGTGACCTCTGTCTTCTGTCCTATGTTGTATCACAAATTTACGAGATTTGATGGCGGGCTGCTCTTTCAAGACGATAATGTTGCGACCGACTGGGACTACACGTACATTGTGAAGCCGCCAGGGTCGAAGGAAAAAAGTAATTCTACTTTGTTGGCTTACCAAGTGTACTGTCAGCTACTCTCGCTCCTCTCGGATCCTGAAGATCCGGAATTGAAGGCTGTCCTCGAGAAGTCCCAGTTCCTGCACATCGTGCTAGCCCTGGAGAAAGTGTACCGAACGGTAATCAAAAAGACATTGGAGTTCAGGCAGATGTCGGAGAGTATATGGAGGGAGAACAATGACCAGGACATGAACCTGGTCACCGGTAGCCCCATCGCTGCACCAACACCTGTGGCAGTACCGACTGCCTCAGCCCCATCTGGGGGTCCAGCAATGGACGGCGGATCCGAGGCTATAATGAACGAGAGTCTCGACGATGAAAAGATGCAAGAGTTAGCGAACGAGTTTTGGTCGCACTACAATATAGGTTGGGAGGAGTTAATAAACTCTGCAGGGCCGCCCAGTTTCATCGACGACCCCTGAGGGGACGAGCGGGATACTTATTTAAGCGATTCATGTATAAACGTAACGATGATATAGCTTTATATTTTGAATGCGCGTGTAGCATCAACCTAACCTCCATCTTCCCCCCGTCTCTCTTCTACTTACTGGTAGTACTCTGCGAACCAAGGGTGGTGCAAAGCCTGTTTTGCGCTGAGTCTCATATCTGGGTTCAACTGCAGCAGGCCATGGAGCAAGTCGATAACTGTGTCGTCTAGCGGGGACTCGCAGTAGGGCTGTAGTATCATCTTGAGGTCCTTTGGGAGCCGCTGCTGGAAGTTAGCGTTGTACTTGGGGAGCGAGGTGACCCCTGGCCATGTGGCCTCGTTCGGGGTCCCCATGGTGTCGAAAATGAGTTTCAGTTGTTCCTCGTCGTTGCTACCCAGGAACAATGGTTTCCCCGTTATCATCTCTGCGAGAATGCACCCACAGGACCAGATATCGATCGAGGTCGAGTAAGTTCTGGACCCCATGAGCACGTCCGGTGCCCTGTACCACAGCGTGACCACCTCGCTCGAGAACGTGTTGACGGGGATCCCGAACGCCCTTGCAAGCCCAAAGTCGCCAAGCTTGAGTTGGCCCTTCTTGTTGATGAGCAAGTTCTGCGGTTTGAGGTCTCTGTGGAGGATCTTGTTCTCGTGGCAGAACGCGAGCCCCTCTAGCAGTTGCCACTGGAAGTACTTGACTAAGTGGAGTTCCAGTCCGCGTGGAGTGTTCCCCACAATCCTCGAGTCCATGTACTTCTTCAAATCGTTATCCATGTACTCGAACACGAGCGTGAGCTTGTTCTCCGTGTGGATAACGTCGTACAGCCGGACGATATTATCGTGCTTCAGCTCCTTCATCAGCGAGATCTCCCTGATCGCCGTGGAGGGCGTGCCCTCCTCAGAGTCCAGCTTGACCTCCTTCAAAGCGACGTACACGCCCGTGGTCTTGTTCAGACCTTTGTAAACCGTTGCATACGTCCCGTTCCCGAGCTTCTCCAGCTGCTTAAACTGCGACGACGACGAAGACATTAGGAAGAACAAGGGGGAGTAACGTTGTGTAAATGTACAGATGTGTTCTGGATACGAAGAGCAAGCAGCAAGTTAGCAACATCAGCATCAAACAGCAGTTCGTCACAGCGTCGAATTTTCTGTTGTTCTCGAAACGATTATTTCAGCGACGAAGAAGGGGAGCCAACTGCGCGGTATCGCGGCAGATCTGGGGCCATTGAGGGCCTGTGAGTACATGACGATAGTGTCTCCACGGCGTGTGCACCGTCTGGTTGCGAATGGCTCGAAGAATTGAGCTGTGAGGTCCAAGAGGGGGAGATGTGGGAATCACACATCCCCTGGATATAATTCTTGTCTCCCCAGAGCAAGAGTTTGAACAGCACAGACACCCAACACACGTATGTCAGAGGGCAGCAGGGACTGCCCAGAGCGGTACAGATCCCCGCCCACAACCCTTCACCGTCGCACCCCTCCTCCGAACACTCTTGGAAGGGTCTTTGGAAAATTTTTCAGCTTTGAGACTCAGCGCTGAGTCAAGAGATGGTGTTGATGGTGCTGTTCGATGGGTTCAGGCTGATCAGCACGGCGTGAGATATGGGGAGGAGTTCTGCTGCGCTGCACACGGACGGGTTTGTGTCGATTGCCGGGCAGGCGAGCGTGCTGGGCCCCGCGTGGGTCGGAATGTACGCTACTGGGGAGCCCCCAGCAGCGACGGTTCCCTTCGAGAAGTCGCACTTCGAGCGTGCAATGCTGTACTTGTTCCGGGAACCGAACATCAACTCGACTGCGATTCTGCGGGCTGATATCTTGAGCGAGAGGGATTATGGTGAGGAGGACGGATCTGAAGTGAAGGAAGACCGCCCCGCGGCGGTTCCCACGGTGCAGGACCCGGACGTCAAGTTGGTCAATGTAGACGATACAAAGCTCAGGGAGGTCAGCGTCGTTCCAGAGTTGCAGTTCCGCAACAAGGTTGAAATTGTGCGGAGGATTATACCGAGAAACCCGTACAAGGATGCGCTGATCAACCAGACTTGTTTGATTCTGAATAGCAGTGAACACCCAGGTTCATCGCTTGTGGTGTACACGCCGCACTTGGCCTCCAGCGAGCAGTGTCCCTTCTATATCCCGCACACGCAGGCGGTGGGGATCCTGCTGCACGAGGGAGTGCTGTCAGTGCATTACATACCGTTCGACACGGAGGCAGACCGGGCACTGCTCAAGGACGAGGCCAGCCGTGTGGTGCGCACGGCGTACAGGCTTCTGCAGACGTCGTTCAAGCACTCGAGGGGCGTGCAACAGGGATACGAGAAGAAAGTGAACCACGACCAAGTTGTCGACAAAGTGAAGTTCCAGGACCGGTACACGAATCTGAAGAAACGGCACTCCAAGTTCCTTGTAGAAAACTGGGTAGAGTCCACAGACCCGAAGAAACACGTCTTCGAGGACATTGGGATCGCCGCGTTCCTCATCGAGTTCTGGATCAGCACGTACGGCGATAACTTCAAAGATACAGTCCAGTTCAGGGACATCGGGTGCGGCAACGGTGTCCTAGTTTATATCCTGATTAGCGAGGGAATCAGAGGCCTTGGTATCGACGCGAGACACCGGAAATCGTGGAGTATCTATCCACAGGAGGTGAAGAACTGTCTCAAGGAGAAAGTGATTGTGCCCTCCGTCTTGCTCAGACCACACCCTGAAGTGCGGAAGCGCATGCCACAGCTGCAGCATAACGGCGGCATGTTCCCCGTGAAGGTTGCGCACGAGGTGATCGCACCGGCGACGATCGTGTACTCGAGCGAGGACCTTCTAAGGTCCCCACAGGTCGACACCGCGGAGTACCCGGAGAACACATTCATCATCGGGAACCACTCGGATGAGATGACTTGCTGGATTCCGTTACTGGGCTTCCCCTTTGTTGTGATCCCCTGCTGCTCGCACAACCTGGCGGGCGAAAGGGTGCGCTACTACAACAAGTCGAAGCGGGACATGGCAAAAGTCAAGAACAGTACGTACGCGGGGCTCGTCGCTCACGTGGAGGAACTGGCCAAGAGTGTTGGCTGGGATGTGCAGAAGGAGATGCTCCGCATCCCGAGCACAAGAAACACGGCGCTCATCGGCGTCCACAACGAGAAGGCGAGCCAGTTCCCCACAAGGGAGGTCTACGATGTGTTGCTCCAGGAGGGGGGCGCTGACGGCTGGATCCAGAACACAATGGCATTGATGAAGAGGGCACCGAGATCGCACTAGGTAGAAAAGCCCCGGGCAAGCGGGCATCACAGGTACATAGACGTATAGATTCAAACCTTGTTTGGCATTCACTACAAACTTTTCATCCGCTTAAAAGCGGTGACACTTTTAGAGGTGCCCTCTCCTACTGAGATAGGACAGTGTTAGCAAGCTACCGACGGTATGAGAGTCGCATTATGGAGACCGTTGACGGGTGCAGTTCGAGTGGGTCGTGTACATATCAATATCGCCCACTCGAGCAGATTCTACGCTAAGGTTACTGCAGAGAAGGGCAAAGTTGCATCCAGTGCACATCTCCCACGGTCGAAGGAGAGCCCGTCGGCACTGCTGCTTGACGAAAATACGTGGCGAGTGTCAGTATCGGTTCCACGGGATCGATTGTCCGCTGCTTGTTTGCAATGGGAGGATCTGCTGATAAGTTCGATGCGAAGGCTTCACTCACGTCACTTGCAGTCCAGGTCCAGTAGGGACTACAATTACAAGCGGATCGCTTGGGAACAACTACAACGTGCCCTTGTGCAACAAATACGGGAGTTCAGGGTGCCATCCTCACGTCAGGACGCTTCTCTGTCGCAATTGATCCAACCATCGGGCACGGGGAACTTGCTCAAACAGCTTGTGACGTACACAAAAGCCGTACCGGATGAAACATGGCGGGAGATCCTACAATTGCAAGACGAACACCCCATCAGCGCCCAGTTGAAATGGGACTACATCATCGAGAAGAATTTCGATTTGGTCCTGAGACAGGAAGTGATTCCAGCGCATGTGGGTCTGCCCAAGACGGACGACATAACGAGCATTGATATCTCGAACCCTACGAAATGGTTCCCCGAGGCGAGAAAGATGCGGAGGCATATCGTGATGCACTTGGGCCCCACTAACTCGGGGAAGACCTACAGGGCGTTGAAACGACTTCAGCAAGTGGAGAAGGGTTACTATGGCGGGCCGCTGCGGCTGTTGGCCCGAGAGGTGTACGACCGGTTCAAATCTCAAGGTATCAGGTGCAACTTGCTTACTGGCGAGGAGATCGTCGAAGACCTGGACCAGATGGGGAACAGGGCGGGTCTTACCTCGGGCACGATCGAGATGATACCGCTGAATCGGGACTTCGACGTGGTCGTGCTCGACGAGATCCAGATGATGGCCGATGAGGAGCGTGGGTGGGCGTGGACCAACGCGCTGCTTGGCGTCCGGGGCAAAGAGGTGCACTTGTGCGGTGAACCGAGCACTCTAGAGCTCATCCAGAAAGTGTGCCAGCTGACAGGGGACCGGTTGTCCGTAAACAAGTACGAGCGGCTCGGGGACTTGACCGTCGAGAGCCAGCCGATACTGGGTCAAATGAATAAGTTGAGGAAGGGGGACTGTCTAGTCGCGTTCTCGAAGAAGAAGATCCTGGACTTGAAGTTGAAGATCGAGCGGGAGACCGGGTTCAGTGTTGCTGTTATATATGGGTCGCTACCCCCGGAGACTCGTGTACAGCAAGCAGACCTGTTTAATAGTGGCAAGTACGATATCTTGGTTGCCTCAGATGCGATTGGGATGGGTTTGAACCTGTCGATCGACAGGGTGATCTTTACGACGGACAAGAAGTTCAATGGTTCTGAGATGATCCCGTTGACGAACTCGAACATCAGGCAGATAGGTGGGCGTGCTGGGAGGTTCAAGGAGCAGAGCTCCAGCGGTGGGAATTCGAGGTCGCAAGGTCACATTACTGGGTGGACGCACGCTGTTTTGAAGTCCGTTCGCGAGGGAATTGAATCCCCTGTGGAGCCGTTGCAGAACGCCATCATATGGCCGACGGATGAGATATGCACACAGCTGATGGTGCGCTACCCTTCGAACACGAAACTGGGCTACCTGCTGGAACAGTTTGCCGCGCGTCTGGCGAAATCGCGAAACCAAGTGTTCAAACTGTCGGATTTGGGGGACAAACTGGCAACGATCGCGCTGTTCGAGCACATTCCTGATATATCCTTCCCGGATAAGCTGCGTCTGAGCACTGCCCCGGTGAAAAGACTGCTCCCACTGGTGAAGGCCGCCTTCATCCAGTTCTGCGAGACGATCGCGCAGCGTAGTACGCGCGGGCTTCTCTCGTACGACTTCCCGTTCCACCTACTGGACTACAGGGGGATCACAGACGAGGAGGCCACATTGGAGCAGTACGAGGCGCTCTACCACACGATCACACTCTACTTCTGGCTAGCCAACCGCTACACGCAGTACTTCGTCGACACGGAGTCCGCCCGGGACCTCAAGTACTTCTGCGAACTGATCGTCTTCGAGAAACTCGACCGGCTCAAGAGGAACCCGTACCTACAGGGCATTGCAAGGCCGGTACGCACTCACCAGCGCACTCACCAGCGCCGTCAAACGGACTCCAGAGCGTGAGCGATGATGTACCGGCGATATCGTTTACGGTTTAAATCCGAGAAAGTGAAAAATCTGCAACCTGTTGAGTATTTAAAGGTGAAGGTAGTTGTTATATCTGCGTTGGTTGCTGGATACGTCTGTGTGTGTGTGTGTGTTAAGAGTACCCCAACGAGCTACAATTCCATTACACATGTCCCAGAACGTTTACATTGTTGCTGCCACGAGAACCCCACTGGGATCTTTCCAAGGGTGTCTGTCGTCGAAGACGGCTGTTGAATTGGGTACGATTGCGCTGAAAGGTGCCCTGGAGCGCGTGCCTCAATTGAACAGGGAGAAGGACTTTGACGAGATCTACTTTGGGAACGTTATGTCTGCTAACCTGGGCCAGGCTGCCGCAAGACAGGTTGCCCTGCAGGCCGGTGTCGGTAACCACATTGTCGACGCTACCGTGAACAAAGTGTGTGCCTCGAGTATGAAGGCCGTGATTATGGGTGCGCAGTCGATTATGTGTGGGTGCGCGGACGTTGTCATTGCCGGTGGGTGTGAATCCATGTCGAATGTGCCTTACTACGCCCCTGCGGCGAGAAACGGTGCACGGTTTGGTGACGCGACGCTCGTGGACGGGATTCAAAGAGACGGGTTGAACGACGCCTACGACGGGTTGGCCATGGGTGTCCATGGGGAGAAGTGTGCTCGTGACTGGGATATCTCGCGTGAGGAACAGGACGAGTTCGCCATCGAGTCGTACCAGAGGGCACAGGCTGCCGAGAACGCTGGGAAGTTCAAGAACGAGATCGTGCCAGTGACCATCAAGGGTACCAGGGGTAAGACGGACACCATCGTTGACAAGGACGAAGAACCTTTCCGTTTGAATGCGGAAAGACTGAGATCCGCCAGAACCGTCTTCCAGAAGGACAACGGGACGTTGACCGCCGCGAACTCCTCCCCAATCAACGACGGTGCCGCTGTGCTGATTTTGGTCTCAGAGGCGAAATTGAAGGAGCACAACTTGACACCTTTGGCCCGCATCAGAGGCTGGGGTGAGGCTGCTCACCACCCAGCGGACTTCACATGGGCACCAAGTCTGGCTGTCCCCAAGGCTTTGAAACATGCTGGGTTGAACAGCGTCGACGATGTTGACTTCTACGAGTTCAACGAAGCCTTCTCCGTCGTCGGTGTGGCAAACCCAAAGATCTTGAAGCTGAACAAGGACAAGGTTAACGTTTACGGTGGCGCCGTGGCCCTTGGCCATCCGCTAGGTTGTTCCGGTGCAAGAATCATCGTTACACTGTTGTCCGTTCTGACTCAAGAGAAGGGTAAGCTCGGGGTCGCTGCTATCTGTAACGGTGGTGGTGGTGCATCCTCCATCGTCATCGAGAAATTGTAAGTTCTATTCACTGCATTGGCTTCTTGCTACTGGAGGGATTTGCTATTCTACGCTAACAGTAACATAACATAACGTAAGTAAATACTCAATATCAATAGCTGAAAGAGTAAACGTATCCATTCATCTTCAGGAAAGACGGGACTTTAGCAAGGATTAGATTTTGAAGTTCTATCATTACATATTGAAAGATTAAGTAGAATATATATATTAAGTGAGTTCCCCCGATAAAAGTGGGTCGCGGAGGGGAGGAAAGATGCCCCCCCACCTCTCTGATTAGAGACGTAAACATGCGTCGTGATTCGTTATTTGTATCGTGATCAAATTAGAACGGTGATTCGTTGCAGTATGATACCGTGTGCGGGATCCGCTGCTGCGTTGAGACGTTCAGTTGGAATTGCAGCAGGTTATTCCTCACAGCGTCAGTGGGGCCCCTATTGTACCCGCTGGGCTCGTGGAGATAGTTACCCGTGGGTTGTTTCTGCAGACTATCTGTGTCAGACTCGCAGGGCGTCGTCGTGGTCGTTTGTGCGTCGCTGTAGATGCTGAATATATCACTCAGTGGGGACTCTGAATTGTTTGGATGGTCGACCTCCTCTAGGGGCCCGACAGCGCTTAGTGGACCCTCGTTTGTGAAGGACCGGATAGCACCAATCTCCTCCCTCAACTGCGTCAGTCCAATTCTCGCGAACGGGTTCAACTTGAGCACTTTTTTCAACAGAACGAGCAGTTCGTCGGATATGGGTAGTATCGTCTGCAAGATACTTTGGTTCTTGAGGAAATGGGCAAAAGTCTTGTCCTCTAAATGGTGTGCTTTGGACCAAGGGTTTCTGATACACGTGAGGTTTACCAGAAGAATCCCCAAAGACCAGATGTCACCCTTTAATGTTGGGTACATGAGAAAGCTGTCACCCTGAGAGATTCTCTCTGGGGCCATGTAGTATGAGGAACCAATACACACGTTTGGCTCCAGTATATCGGAGTGTGTGGCGAGTCCGAAATCGCACAAGTAGACGTTATCGTTTGCGTCGAGCAGGATATTCTCCGGCTTGAGATCGCAGTGGAAGACGTGGGCACGGGAACAGTGCTCCAAAGCAGAGCACAACTGGAGCATAACCTTCTTTATGAGCAGACCGTCCTTAGCGAAGTGGCCCTCCTCCGCGATTGCGGTGAACAGATCCTTTTCGTAGTAATCCATGACGATACACGTCGCCAGTGGGGATTCCAACACCTGATGGATCGTGACGATGTTTGGATGGGTGTTGACCCTGAGGTGCAGTTGCAACTCTCTGTAGTGAGGCACATCTGCGAGTTGTTCGTTTGTGATGTTGTGTATCGAGTCCAGATCCACGCAGGGGAGGCTCAGCGCGTTGTCGTGCGTCTGGAGATACGTCATGAGCGTGTTCATCATCAGATCGTTCCTCTTCGTCCCCCTCTTCGCGGCACTCGAGAGCGTACGCTTCAGTATAATCTTCATGGCGAGTTGTCTACCCGTAGCGATTTCCTCGACGTGCAGCACCAGGCCGTACGCCCCTGACCCGATATGGTCCAGGATTCTGAATCCATTTATTTGGCAGTCTCTCAACATAATGCACTATCGCGCACTAGAGGTATAAATTTACGTTGCAGTGCAAGCTGGGGAGAGAGAGAGAGGATTTTCCAAAGTCACAGGAAATGGAAGGACCAGTTTGTAACGACACGTCAACCCCCCCTGTGAGAAGCTGTCAAAAACGTAGCTATATATACCTGCTCTTCCTGTGAAACAACAGACGGTTCCGGAGGTTGGAATAGCCCGTCGTTGGCCACCAGCAGGAGGATAAGGCACACCTTTCTTTTGTTTGTTCTCTCTCACGCAGCACATACCTGTCGGAAAAACAACAGTTCTTCCGGGTGGTCTCGAACCAAGGGGCACAAAACACACGCTTTCTCCCCTGCGGCGGTTTCTGTGCAAAACGCGGAAAAACAACACCGTGCGCTCCTGCACGGGCCGCTTCCCCCCACCCTCTCCCGGCACAGAAACCCGCGCAGAAGCAGGATTTTCCATAATAAGTAGCTTAAAAACTCACGCGTCATTCGCGCAGAGACATCGTACTGCAAGAGGCGTGAAGTGGTCGGTGTGTCATGCTCCGGTAACTGTTCCGGCCGGTGACAATACCGCAAGAAGTGCGAAACGAGAAATATCCGGGCATCCAAAAAAAAGAGAACCACCGCGGGCCCCAGAAAAGGCCGCAGTAACCGCAACCGGTTGCGGTTACTGCGGCCTTTTCTCTGCGGACTGCATCTGGGCCCTACGTAACACCCCTCGGAGAAACTTGTTTTTCCGTCGCGCAGAGTTGTTCCGCGCCCAGGCACCCAGACACCCAGTTGTTCCGAGGTTCGCCACGCTCTGCAGTTTGTTACTTAATCCGGTGGTTTGTCCGCCTCGGATAAACAAGGCAGCACTGCTGCGCATGCAAAAGAGGCATAAAAAGAGCGGCAGCAACAACGCAAGACGCCGAGACCTGAAGAGAGATTTAGAAACAAAAGGAGCCGATTCTCAGCTGATTATTTAGTTGTTGTTGTTGTCTGACGTCTCTCTCACGCTCTGTGCGACGCCCGTTCCTTCATCTGAATACTTCTTGAGCAGTTCCCGCTTCGTCCAGGTTCTCAGCTGTTCCTCTCGCCGTCATAGTACATGGGCGATACAATATGCTCGTTTCGTCGATAATTTCGCAGGATATTACGACCGACTGCTCCACGTGCGCTGCCTCGGGCGACAGAGAACTGTCTGCAGTGAGGGCGTGGCGCAATGAGCCCTGGGTGCCGGGTCAGGGGAAACGCGTAGTCGACCGCGAGTTATTGTTCCAGATCTTGCTTGTTGAGAACGTGTCCAAGCCCAAGCAGGCACAGTTGGACGCGATAAGGGCGAAGCTGGACCCGCGCAACCAGCGCGTCGACACGCTGCGAGGGGCCAGTACCCCGCACAGGCGAGTAGTGGTGACGCAGGTTGACTTGGACGATGACGACGCGGGCCCCCCCGCTCTGGGCACGGCTGCAGGTCCTAGCAACGATAAAAGCGTGTTCAAGTTCACTTTACAGGACAAGTCGGGTGCAGTGTTCTTCGGTATCAACCGCACGCCGCTACTCCACCACAATTCGTGGATTCTGGGCGCCAAGCTTATTTTGAAGCCGGGGACAATAGTCAACAATGACGTGTTCCTATTCCAAAAGGAACAAGCGGTGTTTCTCGGGGGTATCGATCGAGTATGGAACGAAAACAATGACTTAAAGATGAGAGACTACTTGGAATACAAATTAAATCGGGATAATTGTTCCACTGCGGGGAACAAGAAGAAGAGGAAATTCACCTCCATACAATAGCTAGTGTAACCCCTCACCATGCAAACAATCGGAAGTGAGGAAGGAGGGGGGGTCGCTCTTCGTACTACTAGATACTTTGGAATATGTATACTAAAGAAAAAAAGTGGGTCAATCCAGCAGTATTTCCCATAACTCGTCCGGTTCAATAAATTCGTGATGCACAATAGACACTAAGCAGTAGTCAGAGTGTATCTGTTTCAAAAAACTGTTCGTCGGCGTGTTACGAGGGAAAAGTTTGGCCCATTCTGACCATATGCTGAATGCCTCGTCCCTCCATGCCTTAAAGGACTCCTCCTCAATGCGCGTTGTTTGTATGATCTGACTGTTGGGGAACACACCCCATGTGACGACATTTGAGCTCCCCGGGTCGAGGTTCGTGTCGAAATGCTTCGCAGCGTCGCCAACGTAGTAGCTGACCACACGGCGACCGTAGTGGTCCAATTTCGGCTTCAACACGTTTTCCCACTGCGGTTTGTAAACGAACATTTCCACAAACGCCTTCTGGTACACGACACCTTGACGTGGGCCCCAACCGAATATCTTGTCAGAACTCCTCGACGCGTTTGTCGCAGGTTGCGACGCTAGAGTTAGGTACCCTCGCAGATTCAGCATGATCAGCTCCTCTTGAATCAAAGCGGTCTCCGGTGATAACCCTTGGTCATACCAGGGCAGTGCGTCTATAGAGCCCTCCAGATACTTGATGAAAATGTCCTTCAAATCTTTGATGCTCAGCGGTTGGCCCCATAGTTCATACGCCTTTTTGTTACTTACCTTCAACGTGGGACCATACCCGTCAATTTCACCGTATGCTGGAGAACGAGAATCACCAAACCGGCCGTTAGGGAATTCGTCCCACGTTGCATCACGACCCAAAGTGCCAGACCCCTTCGATATCGAGATTAAGAATTTCTTGGAGGGCATGTTGTTGTCGTTGTTGTCCATTGACGACCCTGTTTGGTTCTTGTTAACAGTGGTTCTATTCATCAGAACGTCCACAGATCGCACACTGGATCGTCTCCTCCTTTTGCGCACATCGCTGTCCAGGTCCATGTTATCGTTGATGTCGTCGACGAGTATCACATCTCCGTCTGTATCTATGGGCGCGTTGTCATTACTGGGCTGTGGTACCAGTCCGTCATTGGCACCCTCTTGCTCCAAATTTATATCGCTTTCACTCTTGTCCTCTATCAGGTGTCCTAAAATCGGGGATTGCGATACGATCTGGGCGATCGCCTTCTCCAGATTGAGCGTGTACAAATGGAAGCAGCGGATCCTCCCCTCGGTTCTCTCGTAAATTTGGTCTATAATTTCTATCAATACTTGTACACCCACTTGCTTAACCAGATCGTCATCTAGTTGAATTTCCTCCGGAAATCGATCCAGAATGTGTTTTGGGATCTCCGCGTGGGACAGTTTCGCGGCTCTGTTAAATAGCATGAACGAGTTGATGGGCATCAGACCTGGGAACACAGCAACCTCCCGTGACACTTGATCCCTAAACATCTTCTCAAAGTCCAAAAACTTCTCGACGTCGTAGAACAGCTGTGTGATGACAAACTGCGCACCGGCATCGATCTTCATCTTCAAGTACTCCAGGTCGCGTACTGGATCCTGTTCATCCTCGTCCACCACATTGTAGTGGCCCTCAGGGTACCCGGCAACACCGATGCAGAAGTAGTCGCCGTGCCGCTGCTTGATGTACCGTACAAGGTCAATAGCGTGTCTAAAATAGCCGTAGGCGTCGCCATGGTCCAGCTCAATCGGGGGGTCCCCGCGCAGGGCCAAGATGTTTCGAATCCCATTCTCCTTGCACCGTTCCAATGCCGCATCGATAATGTGCGGTTCCATATTCGTGCAAGTGAGGTGCATGCACACGGCGATGTGCGGATGCGCCTTCGCAATCACAGCAGCCAGCTCAAGCGTCTTATCCGCAGTGGTACCGCCAGCCCCCCACGTCACCGTGATAAACGTCGGCTCCAGCGCACTCATCCGCCCAATACGTTCGAGCAAATTGGTCCTCCCGGACTCGGTCTTAGGCGGGAAGAACTCCAGCGATATCGACGTCCCAGCTTTCTCATCATACAGTCTCTTGATAGACATCACACACTAAACCCTTGCAAATAAGCACACCCGTGTATCGACCAGAGTTCACCGTCTGGAACTGAATGGACCGCGTGAATCACCCACTCAGATCTTGTCAGGTCTGGTTTGGTCGTCGCAGTAGTCGTCGTCGTAGTTTTATTGTGAATTATTTTTTTCTTCAAATTGAAATTGTTCAGCGATGAGCAAAAGGGTCTCTGAGACAGTGGGGTGTCACAGGGCGATGAACTGCTGCTGGGAGTGCGGACGATGGCTAATGGAGGGTTATTTGTTGCGGACGATGACTCCGACGATGAGCTACTGAGAGAGGAACTTTCTCAGCAAGAAATTGGGCCCGTAGGTGACCCACCAGCGCCACATCCACTGCCGGAGGGGGCAGATACCCTTGGCGATGATGTCCCTGTTGATATGGGAGATGCACGGTCCGATGATGATATTCCGTTGTATCCATTGATCCCAATTGATACCGATAATGAGAAAATGGCTGGCGAGGGTGGTGGAGCACCAGCAGTAGTAGCAGGAGGGCAAATACGACCTGTCAGTATCCAGCTGGCACTCTCCCTGCCCTTCCAGTACGAGATGATCCAAAATTGTCTTAGTACGGACGACCCCCTGATGATCATGGGGAAAGGGCTTGGGATGTCTGCTATTCTGTCAAACCTACTGCACATTCTTGGAACGCCAACGAAGGTCGGTTCCCAATTGAAAAGGTCGCTGGTCATTGTTCTGAACGCTTCAGATAATGACACACAGCAGATAGCAGAAGGATTACAGGAGTTGTCCTGGCTTGATGAACTGGAAGAGGGTGTTGGTGGGCCGGACGAGGAGGACAGCTCTGTTTACAGCCGCCAGTTCACACAAGTCACCTCCGAATCCCTTAGCGTCGAAAAGAGACGGCAGTTGTACCTGTCCGGTGGAATACTGAGTGTTACGTCTCGTATTCTGATAGTAGACCTGCTCTCAGGTATCTTACACCCGAATAAAGTAACAGGGATGGTGGTCCTCAACGTCGAAACTTTAAAGGATTTCTCAAACGAGTCCTTCATACTGGAGATATACAGATCGCAGAATAGGTGGGGGTTTATCAAGGGGTTTTCAGAGTCCCCAGAATCCTTTGTGATGGAGTTCTCACCACTTTTGAGAAGGATGAGAGACCTGAGATTTCAAAAAGTTTTGCTTTGGCCAAGATTCCGCGTCGAGATATCCTCGTGCCTGAACAACCCTACAACATCAAGTAACGTCTTTGAAGTGAAAGTGTCGCTGACAAACTCGATGTCCCAGATCCAGTTCGGACTAATGGAATGCCTGAAGAAATGTCTGGCCGAATTGAATAGAAAGAACCCGCAGCTAGCGTTGGAATGGTGGAACATCGACAACGTTTTGAACGTGAATCTGCTACGCTCCATAGATTCCGTGATGTTGCCCAATTGGCATAGAATATCTTACGACTCCAAACAACTCGTCAAGGATATCAGATTTTTGAAACATTTGTTGAAACAAATAGTAAGCGCAGATGCAGTAGATTTTTACGAAGAGATACAATTGAGTTTGGAGGCTAATAAACCCTCGATTTCAAGAAAATACTCGGAATCGCCGTGGCTATTGGCAGAGGAGTCCCAACTTGTGATATCTCACGCGAGGAAGAGAATATTTTATAAAGACGAGTACCAACTAGAAGAACAACCTAAATGGGATCAGTTACTACACATAATTGACGACATCGCCCACGAAAAATTAGGGAAGCAAATGACGGGTCCAACTTTAATTGCTTGTTCCTCCACTGAAACGGTAAGACAACTGACTAGAGTGCTGAGCTTTGCCCACAAGAAAGATGGATTCAGGAAGTTGATGCTGAAAAAGTTACAGTACTATAAGGACATGAGACAAGAGAAGTCTCGCATGGTGAGTGAAGTGCGGAAAGCCGAATCCGAGGTAAACAAGCAGGAGTTATCTGTCAGTAGCGCCTTCTCCAAGGAGGAAGTGACGTCGAAAAGAAGAAGGACAAGGGGGGCTTCTTTTGTTGCTGCGGTAGAGAGGTTGCGGAACGCTGGTGCTGGGGAAGATATAGAGGGAGCTATAGATTCTTATGATTTTGGAAAAGAACTGGAGCTTACTGAACCGGGAGCGGAAGAAGACGAGTTTGATGAACTGATTCCGTATTCTCCGGAAAGCTTCGTTGTCAAACCAGAGGACGACATAGAAAGTGATCAGCCGCTTCCATACGAAGAAGTTTTCCAAGATGCGCAAAAATCAGGACTTACATCTGAACTATGGGAGGAAAGAAAGGCATGCTCTTCGTACGTCCCCAGAGGAGACCAGATCATTGTAGAGAAATTTTCCAATTTAAATGATGAGCTGTCGCTGCAAGAACAGATGCCATCATATATTATTATATTTGAACCCGACCTTTCATTTATCAGACGTGTTGAGTTATATCGAGCTTCGTGCAGCGATAACCCTTGTAAGGTATACTTCATGTACTATGGTGAGAGTGTCGAGGAACAAAATCATTTGACAGCAATCAAGAGGGAAAAGGATGCATTCAGCAAGTTGATTAGAGAAAATGCGAATATAGCGCATCATTATGAGACGATGGAAGATATTTCGCATTTCAAAAACTTGGCAGAAAGGAAGATAAAATTGAGTAAAATCAACAGAGGGAACACCAGAAACGCTGGTGGTCAACGTGGTTTCCAGAAATATACACAAGACGTTGTTGTCGTGGATACACGTGAATTCAACGCGCCTTTGCCCGGCCTGCTTTTCAGATATGGTGTACGTGTTGTACCTTGCATGTTATCCGTCGGTGACTACATTATCACTCCAGAAATATGTCTAGAAAGGAAATCAATTTCAGATTTAATCGGGTCCCTTCAAAACAACAGACTGGTTTCTCAGTGTAAAAAAATGCAGGCATTTTATAAATACCCAACTCTTTTGATCGAGTTTGATGGAAACCAGTCCTTTTCTTTGGAGCCCTTTGGAGAAGGAAGAAGTTACAGAAATCAAAACGCATCTACCACACATCCTATCTCAAGCAAACTGTCGCAAGAAGAAATCCAGTCAAAGCTCGCTAAAGTGGTCATGAAATTCCCCCGGTTGAGAATCATCTGGTCTTCTTCACCCCTTCAAAGTGTGAATATAATCCTAGAATTGAAACTAGGAAGAGAACAGCCGGATCCAACAACGGTCATTGAGTACGGTACTAATTTAAGGAAGAATGCCAAAAAAGACAAAATCACCGTGCAAACGGCTGAAGAAGTACATTTCACGGAACTACTAAAGGTACCTGGAGTTTCCAATATCGATTATTTCAACCTCAAGAAAAAAGTGAAAACGTTTGCTCGGTTGAAGAAACTGAGCATGAGAGAGCTAACTGATATTACAGGAGACCAGGTATTGGCAGAAAAGGTGTTGAATTTTGTTCAACAAGTTATAAGTAATGCGGAGCAGTCTGAACAAGAGTCTGCAGATGACAATGTCCAAAGCGACGATGACATTCTTAATCTTTAAATATTACACCGTTTTTTTACTATTAAAAAACATACTTTATATTAACATTTTGTACTGAAAGACGCCCGAGGAGACAACTAGATTTTACTGTAGATTTCGTTCCTTACCTTGTAGAACATGTCAATCTCATTAATAAAATCGATATCCACGATGGGATTTGTTAAGATGGCAAAGAAATCGGATTCGCTAGGGAGTAGATAAGCCGCAGTCATTAACTCTTTACAGGACTGAGCATCTACAGCACTCTTTTTGATCAGCAGTCTCAACAACTTAACAGCATTACAACTTATCAGCTTATACAACGGACTCTCCGAGTTCTTCTGTATCACCAAGTTTTGGTAGAATTCGTACAGTTTCTTTAGATTTAATCCGATATTTTCAAAATTCTTGAGCCAAGATAATGGAAGGTTGTCCGTTCCGTCAACCGATACGAAATTTACTATTTGGAATAAAGAAGTCAAAGTTTGAGCAATGATCGGGGAGGCTTGTTCAACGTATTCCGGATGAGCTGATAGCTGGTGGAAGGGAATAACAGAAAATAAAAATGATACCACATTGTTTAGTAAATGTCTTTTCTCACTGCCCTTATAAACTTCCATCAAGGACTTAACAATGTTAATGTCGTCGCAATATCTGGACGACGTGTCATCTTCATAGTTGTTCAATAACACAGCCTTGAATAAGTCCCTGTTGGGGTGGCCCAAGGAGAGTAGTTTTGCCAAAGTGTCAACACCAAACGAGTGATATTTCCCCCAGTTCATTGGATATTCCGAATATTCAAACTCTAACGCCTTTTCATCATCCTTGCGTCCTTTATTGACAGGTTTCGATACACCAAAACTCGATATTAGCAAAAGGATGAGGAACGCATCTGTATGCGAGTCAACTTTCCAATGATGGGATATATTTGTAAACGTGATAACGATGTCCTTTTTCAAATTCAGAGCCACTCTAGTGAAAACTAATTTCTTACTGTCCAAAAACAGTACCCACAACAAATCAGAGATAAACCTCTTCAAAAAATGGCTTTTACACATCAAGGTTGCGTTGATGTCAGAAAACGATAAGTTCCGAATTATCATGGAAATGGTGGATAGCTGGTTAGCTATCATGACGCGAGTATCCTCAGCTCCTCGCGTGCACACTTTGCTAAATGGCGTGTCGACTTCTTCAGTCACCCTTTTCAGAGAGTCCATATAAGATGGTATGTCCAATTCGTAGCCTTCAGAGATATCTTTTTGATATTTCATTTGTTTCGGTAGTAAAGTCCACTTTTTGACTCGTCCGAAGGAACTATCGTTGTGAGGTTCCATTAAACCGTCTACTTCATCGCACGAGCTCTCGTCCACCTTAAGAGGAATTGAATCTATAGGTGCACTGGTAAAATGCATCTGGTTAGTGTCGACCCCGGTTAACGAATCAACCAATATGGTCTTATGCTTTGCGGATGCGTCGCCCCCGGTTTCCATTTTTTTGGTGTATCGTTCAAAAACTTCATCCATCACTCTTTCATTCCTTGTGTATGCGACTTTTGTGTTTTCGATAAAGGACTCTACATCGTATTCGTCGCAGTAATTTTGTGTGAAGTTCAAATTCTTCGTTCTCAATTCCAGGTTTGTCTTCCCGCTTTCATTGACCAATGTGTTCAACAAGTTTATACCCAATTTGCAAAGGACGTTTAGTAGCCCGGAGTATAATTTCAACGAAATATCGAGTCCGTTATCTGCACTGGTGACGAGAAGCGTATTCAAAGCAGTGTTCACTTCACCCAGGTGATTTGATTCGAGCGACATCGATAAAGCATGCAAGTTGATTGTCCCCAGTTCAGGCGCGAAAAGAAAAATCGGTCTGTTGGCGTCAATTTTTTCACCAACCTGAGATATGTAGGATATGTCATACCCATTAACATTTTCGATGGGTCTCTTCAAGCTTTTGTAGTTTTTTATGGCAGTTCTTTTGTAAACTTTAGGCAATTTGGCCAATTCCTGCTGGTACACATCTTGTCTCTTCTTTTCCATCAGCAGCTTTTGTTGTCTATGTTGCTCTTCCAATATCACCCTTTGCTGCTTTTCAAGTTCTTCCTTTTGTTTTCTCTCCTGTTCCAGCTCCTTCTTAGTTTTTTTCTTCTGTCTTGGCTTGCGAGGTTTCTTTGGTGCCTTCTTCTTTGGAGCTTTCTCTGCAGTTTGAGCGGGCGATACACCAGGAATGTCATCTCTGATTATGTTATTGGTATTTCCTTGGGGCACCATTACATTCTGAGGGACTGGATTCATTCCCATGGAGGCACCTATTGGGTTTGGAGTTGGTTGGTTCATCATGGTGGCGCTAGGTGGCCTCTGCAACACATTAGGGTTGTTATTAACAAACTGTTGAGGTGGGTTCTTCAGTTTATTCAGCAGCTCTTGCAGAAACTGCTGCAAAAATATTTTTTTCGCCTGGGTTTCCTTTATCCCATCTGGCGAAACCATATACCTTTCGTAGGGAAGCAAGTACCTGTAGTAAATGATTTCCAACTCCTTGAAGTCTCTAATTTGTAATTTTTGACCAATTTCCCCCCACATATTGTTAGCTGTTACCTGTTCGCTGCCTCCCAATTTCTGTACCATGATATGTATCAGGAAAAGGTTCACTTTTTGGCCCTGTATTTCTGGTAAAGCCTGTAGAGGCATGTTTATTCTCTTACAGTGTTCTATCAACGACTTCATGAACAGTTCGTACTGTTTGTTATTCAGTTCATTAGATATCCTCTTTTGTAACATTGGGTTCAAGTTTTGCAAGATACGTCTTGGTTGCTGTTGTTGTTGCTGTTGTTGCTGCTGCTGCTGTTGCTGCTGCTGTTGCTGCTGCCGGATCTGTTGCTGGGTTGGTTGTGCTCCCATCATCTGTTGGTTTGGGGGAATACCCGGTCCCATCTGCGGTGGCTGAGAGCCACGCACGTTCGGAAGCGGGGATTTGACCGACTGTGGTGTAGCCTTCTGCTGCTGTTGCTGTAGCTGTTGTAGCTGTTGAAATCTTTGCTGCTGTTGCTGCTGCTGTTGCAAAGGGTTGAACATGGTGCTTCTGTCGCCATAGACATTATTGGGTGTTCCTGCGGAAACGTTGCCCGTCGGCATCTGCACATTATTCCCTGGTCCAGCGCTGTACGCATTTCGATGCAGTTGCTGTGGTTCCTGCATGAATGGAGATCCATGGTTCGACATGATCTGCTGCGGTTGAATGTTATTATTGGTGTTGTTCGAGCCGTTCCCGTTATTCATCATAAGTATATGCTGCGGCGTCTCTGGGTTCACAGGCGTGTGACTGGACCTAGGTCTGACCGAGTCGTTGCCCATCGGCATCCCGCCCGATTTTATCATTGAATTTCGAGCTAGGATAGCCTGTGGGGACAAACTCCCTCCACCTGTCGAGTGCCCCATCTCCATCGGGCTCATCGCAGGTGGGAACCCTGCTGCGGGAGATTGGTTTGAAACAAAACTGTTATTATTATTATTATTATTACTCGCATTACTGCCGATATTGCGCGTATTCGGCGCAGAGAGGACATCCGCGTTGCCAGAATCTCCAACAAACGGTTTCTCCTCGAAAAGATTGTTGAAATCGTTGTTCTGGCTCATCTCGCTGGATCCGATGTCCGCTCCAAGGTTCCCGGCGCCGTTATCGTTCTGCGTCGAGTTGAAGATATTGAAAAAGTTCATTTCTTCCGCCATCGCTAACCACCGAAAGCCAGAAAATGTATTAATCCCCCCGCACACGCACACACAACCGTCTAACACAGCTCAGCAAAGATGCCTACTGCAAAGGTGTCTGTCAGTTCGTGTCTCATAAGCAGAAAATGACGAGAATTCGCCGTTCTTTCTTTCTGTTGCTTTTCGAAAAAAAAATAATATCGGAGCACGTGACGCGGTGTGCAATGTGGTAGCGCCGGTCGGTCGCTCAGGTGCCGTCAGAGTCGTCGGACGACGAGCTGTACTCGACGAGCTTCTGTCGCTTGTGCGTTGCCGCGTGCTGGGTGTCTCCGTCTGCGTCTGCATCTGCATCTGCATCTGCATCTCTGGGTCTTACTTTGGTGACCGCTGTGTCAGGCACCTGGGCGTGGTCCTGCAAGATTCGGTTCATCAGTTGCAGCGAGTTCGAGTGCGTCTGTTTCTGGGCACGAGCACGGGCCTCTGGGTCAGGGTCCTCGTGCGACCATTTGACAAGCAGCCCGGAACCCTCCAGTCGTTGCGGGTACTCTTTGTCTGTAGGGACGAGCAGCGTCTGGTTCGCCATGGCCTCCTTGGCGAACTCCGCGTTCGCAGTGCTCTTGAACGTGACAAACGCACAGTTCTTGGACTCCACGTACCGGATCCTGTCTAGGGCGCCCAGCTTGTGGAACAAGTATCGTAGTCGGCTTTCAATCTGTAACGGTTTCAGCGGTTTATCGTTCAGTGCACCGCCAATCCCACCAATGTACAAAGTGCGGTTAGCGTTATTGAAGGATCCAACGCCACCCATGTCATCCCTGTACTGAGAAAACTTCTCCCTGCCAAAGCAGTCCCTAACGGGCATACGTGGACCCTCTGCACCGTCCTCCGGTATGTGGTGCAAGTACGTGCACTGCGGACCCAAAACGCAGCACCCTCGAGCAAAGAACAGGCAAAACTGCGCGTCAACATCCCCTGACGACCGCGTGCGCCCACTGTCCCGCGCCGGGTCCAGCCTGAAGGGGCTCACAAACCGTTGCGAGCCTCGAGACGAGTCCCCATGGGACCACTTGTTGTACCATACGTTGAACGTCACACCGCTCTGCGGCGGCAACCCGGAGGGCAGCTCCTCCTCTTTCACTTGGCGCCTGGCGCGCCGGTCTCTCCACTGATATGCAGCCATGATTGATCCCCCCCACGGCTTGGAAATTGCAGTGTCGTATCGGCGGTTGGAGGTTCCAGTTGAACATCTGCAGCTTAATGTGTGATGAGCACTTCGAATTCTACAAAGTGAAAAATTATCGAATGTTGGCACCACTGAGACTCTGTTGAAGAACAGCTCTGTTGGTGAACCTGTATCGTCAATTCCCGTGGTATTCTGTGCTGATCGCTAGTGTTGTTGCTGAGGGGGACTGGTTCAATTGTGCTGTGATGATCTTTTCGCTGGAAGATGTGCTGTACTCAGACAACGAATCTTGGCCTGGGGATTCTGATTTTGTATCGATCGTGTCGTCTGCCTCTTCCGAACTGTCATCCGAGTTTGTCTCCCCCAAAGTGAGTGCACCTGCTGTAGAGTCTCCAAAGGGGGCTGTTGGTATTGAGCAGGATCTAGAGGTAGCTCGTGAAGAGGCCGATCGCAACGAGATCCAATTGAACCCGCGACTGGAGGATCTGCTGCTCAAATTGGATATTGGGTCCAAGTCTCCCTTCTCGCTGAACGAACCGGTGAAGGTGAGATTACCCCATGGTCCACGGGAGGAACCTGCTTACAAGCTTGCTGACGATGAGGATTTCAGCAGTGATGAGGATGAGTTGGACAAACCAAGGTCGCTACTGCCTATCATTGCACTACCAGACTTGCAAAGTGTGTTCAAGGATAAGTTGGCTCGCATAAGATCTGCCAATGAGCATCAAGTGGCTGCTATAACGGAGGAGAAGCGCCAATTGGAAATAACACGCAAGAGGGAGGAGGAGAGGCTCAAGGCCGAGCGTGAACTGAGAGAGAAACGGGAACGGGAAGAACGCGAGAGGCGAGAACGGGAGGCGGCCGAGTCGCGTAGAAGACAAGAAGAGGAGGAGAGAGAGGAAAGGAAAAGGCAAGAGCAGTTGAAGATTGAGTCGGCCAAGAGAGAGGCATCCCAGGGTAAATACGTCACCAGTCGTACAAAGATTGAGGAAACGTTTTGGCACTACAAGAATAAAGTGGTCGAAATCAAACAGACAATCGCTGAGCCTGCCAAGGCATTGCCCAAGGACATAAAAAGTCTTTTATCTCAACATAAGAGGAAGATCAACCCGAAATTTGGTCAATTGACTAACTCGTTGCAACAACTGACGGCTATCAAGAATGAACTGAACAATCTGATAGGACAATGCAAGGCCGCTCCGAACCCGTTGATATATTCATGGATTCTCAATTTCTGTGCGAAGGCTATTGTGCATCAAGCTGAAACTGAAGTGCGAGTAAAACCGGAGTCAGCGACACCACTTGCCAAGCTATCGTGCTTCCTGCTGCAGCAGTTCCCTGAACTGGGCGAACTGTTGATGGCAAGGTTCGTCAAGAAGTGTCCATACGTAATTGGGTACACCTGTGCCATCGAGACGGAAAAGGGCAGATCGAACATGGGTTGGAAAAGGAAATCTGACGACAAATGGGAGAGCGATACGTCTTACGACGAAAGAATGGCAGGCATGATGACACTGTTCGCAGCCATTACAATGTTACCAGAGAGCAACCAGCAGCCCGTCAACGAGAAGTGGTCTGTCGTCGCCTCTTGGCAAATCGTGGCCAGAATGGCAAATTTACCAACGGCATCTCTAACGAACACACATTTTATCGTACTAGGTGCCTGGTGGGACTCCTGCGCCTTTGAATTCTTGGGTGTATTCGGAAACCAAGCGGATAAACTGCTGCGGCTAGTAGGAGACGCGCTGACACAGTCCGTGAGCGAACACAAATTTGTCGGCGCTGCCAGACTCAGGATTCTTTACGAGGACTACGTGCAGAACCGTACCATAAAGCAGTTCCCACCCATGGATCAGTGAGTCAGAATCGCTATTTTGTGACACTTTTAACGCCAGTCCTAACTTTTCTCTTTTTTAAGGGTGTGCATACTCTATCATGAAGCGCCTCTTTTTTTGGGTGATTGATAAGATATTGAACAAAAGAGCGATGAGTTGGGAAAAGATTCACTGGATCTTTCTGCTTCTTGTCGTTCTGCTTACCACGGCATTGCTTTGGCATAGTGCTTATTTGCTTAAATGAAGTGGGTTTTGAGACGATGGGCAGTTTTGTGTTTTTATGCGATTAGTGTCAGTTCAGTGGTGCATTTCCTCGCTTCAGGATCTCAGTGTAACTGGCACCAATGGTTCACACGCCCACTGGTACTTTTGGTCAGTTTCGTCACTCTCGGGCTGATAACTTCCGATTTTTTGACACCATCACTGTCAGTTATATCGAACGAGATCCTCCATGTGTCGGATAGGGTTGCTGGCTTGACACTGTTGTCACTCGGGAACGATATTCCAGAGATAACGACGACATATCAGTCCATGAGTTTAGGGGTACCACTCCTGGCTCTGGGTGAATTGTTAGGCGGGGTTCTTTTCCTCCTCACCGTGGTGATTGGTCTTATGGGGATGATTCGCCCTATCCATTTCACATTGTCTGATTGTGAAGAGGAGGCGTCTATTTTGAGATATCGCGGTCTCGCCTGCGACAGAGCCAACTACGTTCATGACCTCGTCATGTTCACAATCATGGTTCTAATGTTCATGGGGACAATCCTTTGCAACGGAGCGTTGACGAGAATGAACTGTCTGTTTTTCATTGGTCTGTACCTGACGTATATGGCCTACCTGGTTTTATACTACAAGGATTGCAGTACTGTGGGGGCCCACACTAGGGCAGCAGAGGCGACACCGACAGATTCTGTCGCAGGCTTTCCAGTGACAGATAACATGATGAGGTTTGATGAGGGCGAACTATCCAGACGTTTGCTCATAAGAGACGGGATACGAGAGCTTATGCTTGCCAATTATCGTAACGGGTGGACCAAAATGACATTGGCAGGATATCTTAATATCTGGGGGAACGAGCAACTGTTCGAGGATGACTATGAAGGTGACGAGGAAATGAGTCGCCCCCTATCTAAATATGGGGCCCTGCAAAGGTCCTCGTCTTTACAAGATGAGGGCACCACGGTAACAGGGGCAATGCGGTCCCCGATAGCCGTATCGCAACAGTCGATCAGTTTTGAAAGGTTGCCCACTTTTGGTCCTTCAGGGATTATGAGCGAGGTAGTGAGTGTTCAGTCTGCACCCAGGTTATTCTCCCCGGTGACCGCAGGCCCATACACGTCTCTTTCGTCCGTTGTCGGTTGTGTGGAGAGTAAGAGTATTGCGCGCAACCCGTATTATGTGCCTGAGATGTTGCGATGCTTGTATACTGTCTCTGAGAGCACAAGTTCAGCGTGGGAGTACTTGTTGATAGTGATCACTGCGCCTGTGTCTATCGTGTTGGGTGTGTTGATACCGTCCTGTGGTCAGGGAAGTCGGACTGGCACATTTTTGACAAGTATACAAGCATGCGTATCGCCGCTTGTCGCGTGGTGTCTCGTTACTGAGAGTGTTGTATTGAACTGGGGTGTTTGTTTGTCAGTGTTTGGTACGCTTTGCGTTTGTTTGGTGAATCGCGGTGTACCGTACCGAATGGTGTGCGCTTACGAGTTTGTCACTTCGGTCAGTTTGATCTCCGCGACGGTCCGTGCCGTTGTAGGGATCCTTCGTCTGTGGTCCCGTGAATTTTGTATCCGGGAGAGCGTCCTTGGTGCAACTGTGTTTGCCTGGGGGGGTTCGATCGGCGATCTTGTAGCGAATCTGACGTTTGTCAAGATCGGTGTCGTTGAGATCGCGTTGGGGGCTTGTTTTGGGAGCCCACTGTTGTCGCTGTTGTTTGGAGTCGGTGTAGACGGGCTCGTTCTGATGGCCCGGGAGGACTGGCAGCGTATTGACATTGCGGTGGATGCGTCCTTGAAAGTGACATCTCTTGGGGTTCTTTGCTCGCTGCTTGTGTTTCTTCTGGTGGTACCCCTGAACCGGTGGGTTATCGATCGGAAGGTGAGTGCTGTACTGTTTACAGTTTACATCGGTGTCACTTGTGCGAATGTGTACCTTGGGTATTTGTGAATTCGACTTTACAACGTATATAAATATGGGGCGCCAACTCGATACAATAAATACATTCATTAGACGGGAGCGAATATCATAAAACTACATTATTTACAACTATGCATGGGAGGTTGGGTATGGTATTTTGTGGTGTGGTGAGTAGTAATGGTACCTATGTGAGTCTTGTGAGGTTAATTTCGTCCAGGATCTGTTTGGCCCCTTTTTCGATCATCATCTCTGCGAGTTTCTTCCCACATGCCATTGCGTCTCCTCTTGTGTTTTCGATGTGTTGCTCTAGGGACTCCTCGACGAAGTTCTTCCCCTCGACGTCGATGACGATGGCGCTCAACTTGAGCAATCCACGCTCGATATCGTAGGAGGAGGTGCACCCGATGGGGACGGAGCACCCACCTTCGAGGGTGCGCATGAGCGCGCGCTCCGCGAGGCAGCACACTGTGGTCTCGAGGTCCGAGACCTCGCTGAGGATGCGCAGCATGCGCTCGTCCCCAGCCCGGACCTCTATCCCGAGTGCACCTTGCCCCACCGCGTGGTACATGACCGAATGGTCGAACCGCTGCGTGATGCGGGACTCGAGCCCCATCCGGACGAGCCCTGCCGTGGCGAGAATGATGCACGCGTAGGGCGAGTCCGGGTCGTCCACTTTTGCAATACGAGTGTGTATATTGCCCCTCACTGACTCGTACCTGAGGTGAGGGAAGTGTCTTTTCAGTTGTGCAGTGCGGCGCACCGAGGATGTCCCGACGATCGAGCCCACGGGCAAATCCTCCAGTCTTCTAAACAGCGAATCCTTGGGCATGACTAGGCAGTCTGATGGGTCCACGCGCTTAGTGACCCCACCAAGCTCGAACCCATCGGGCAACAGCGTGGGCATATCCTTGAGCGAGTGCACGATGCAGTCGAGCCGCGCGTCCGCGCGCTCATCGTAGAGCAAATCTTCGAGCTCTTTCGTCCACAGAGCTTTGCCGCCGAACGAGTACAGCGGCTTGAACTGTACTTGGTCGCCGAGCGTCTGCGTCGTCGTAATCGAGCACGTATACTGCTGGAACGCAGCCTCGATCAGCTGTTTCACCTTCTCGCTCTGCACCACGGCGAGCTTCGACCGCCGTCCACCGATCCTCACAGTTTCGTGTGTCATACTTGCGTACCGTGTGTAGCACCAGTAGTATCAGCAGCAGGTAACCACTAGACAAAGTATCTCTCCTTTGTATCTTTTAAACGTTTATTCAGCAGCCCGTATAATAATGCATCCACGAACAAACCAAAAAAAGAGATGGAATCGAGAAACCCAGACGTAGACACAACTCAAACGCAAACCCAAACGGCACAAGGCAAGCTCACCGATGGATTATATAAACAGCTTCGCTGCGTCATCTGATAGAAGAACCAGACACCAACAGCTGTTCCACTGAAAAATTTTTCAGAGCGTCATTTTTTCCTCTTCGTTTCATTCGCAGCGCAAACGACGACGACGGGACCCGTTGAACGAGGCGATGAGGGCAGCGCTGCAGCGCTGCAGGGCAGGGCATCGCCGTCCGCGGCGTTGATCGTCAACACGATGAGTAATTGAGATTCTGCAGGTGGTCGGCCCCGTCTTGGAGCCGTGGGAGTGGGCCCCCACCCCCCACCCGCTCGATGATGATGATGATTAATTAAGCACCTGCAGCCGCACCTTCCGTGTGGTCGATGTGTGCAGCGGCGCGGTGGAACCCGTGCGCGAGTGCTCTCCTGTAGTGTACTTGGGCTGCTCGGTGGTCCCTCGGGCAGCCGACCCCGGCGTCGTAGAACTGGCCCAGGATGTAATCCGCGCGTGCGAGTTTCCCCTCCGTGTGTGCAGCGCACTGGGAGACCCACTTGCACGCCTCTTGCCAGTTTGGCTGTAGCACGCCGGGGACCCCCGTGAAGTACCACCCTGCAAGGCCCAACATGCCCATCGCGTTCGCGGTGGTCGCTGCAGACTTGCCCCTAGAGACACTAGCGTAGTACCATGCGAGAGACTTCTTCCCGTGGACGGGGAGTCCCAACTCGCCGAACTCGTAGCAGTGGCCCAGTTTCCACTGCGCGAGAGAGTAGCCGTGCTCGTGTGCACATTTGTAGTAGTACTGGAGTGCTCGCGTGGTCTGAGGGAACGCCTCTCCGGGGAACGCCTGCTGTAACCGTTGCTGTAAAGCAGGTGTTAGAGCGGAGAACTCGTAGATCTTGCCCAGCTCGAAGCACGCGTGCGGGGACCCCTGCGCCGCGGCTCGGAGGTACCACTCGACACCCTCGCGGGTCTGTTTCTCAACGAGAAGGCTAGCGAGTCGGTACATGCACTCGACGTCGCTTGCCGCAGCACCCATTCGGTAGAATCTGGCCGCCGCGTCTGTGTCCACGGCGGTGCCCCTGCCGAACTCGAAACTGAGCCCAGCACGGTAACAGGAGGGTCCGTGGTCGAGTCGCGCGCCGCGCTCGTAGCAACTCAGCGCCCTTGCGTCGTCCCGTTCTATGAACTGGAACCGCGAGAGACCCTCGACTTTGTGCGAGTACAGTCCACCCATGAGGTAGAACGCCGGGGCGTGTCGCAGCTTGATGAGCTTGCTGAGTAGTTTCAGCGCATGCTCAAGCATGATCTTCTGGTTCCGGGACGCGGTCTTCGAGTCCGCGATCCGCTGCGGCAACTTCTCGCCGTTGATCGTGTACTCCCGTATGAACTCTGCGTCCTGCGACAGTTCGAGCAGTGTCTTGCACCAGTGTAATTGCACCTGGGGGGTGAACTGCGGCGCATCCGCGACAGCTTGCGCGTATGACTCGTGGAACCGCCTCCCCTGCGGCGAGTACCCAGCAAGTGGGTCCCGCGACTCCTCACCCTCTGTCAAGTGCACGTTGCTCAGCGCGGGAGGCAGCTCATCCAGCACGTCCTGCACCGGGTACGGTGCCCGATGGGCTTGTGGCTTTCCCTCCGAGCCGGTCTCCATCTCCATCCCGGTCAGCGGCGGGGGCAATTGCACCGGTGGGAATGCGTTCAAGTGTGAAGTGTACCGCGTGTCGACCATCCTCGCCTGGCACGCAGTCAGCTAAGTCGCTGGATCTCCCGCTCGAACCTGCCCTCTCGAAGTCGATGATATTTCAGTTCAATTGTTATTATATAATGAACTTCTGGACTGCACTTGGGGCAGAGTGCATCTTCGCCTAGTCGGTCGAGTCGTCGAGTTGAGTACGTGATAGAGATGTTGCGAAGTGTTATTGCTCTCGGGGGCAGACCCCAGACGCGTTTTACCGCGCAGAGAGCGCTACAGACGGCGCAGGGCCAGTACCGGGCACCGCCCGCACGGCGTACAGCGAAGGGGACAGCGCAGCAGCGGGTGACCGTGAAGCCGTTGGACTCACGGAAGACGTACTTGGTCGACCTGTACCGGTCGCTGCTTGAGGGAAGCCCGCTCGTGCTTTTCGTTCACTACAATAACCTGCTCAAGTCCGAGGACCACTACTTCCGAGACCAGATCGCACAACTGGGCGGGCAATTGACGAAAGTACGCAACGCTCTGCTCGAGGTGTACCTGCGGAACTCGCAGCGTGAGGACCCTTGCTCCCCCGTCGTGGGTTCCGGTCCGCGTGGGGAACTCATCGCAAGACACCCGCTGCTCCCCCTTCTCTCCGGTCCTACCGCAATGATCACCTTCGATGCGCGTACGGCGGCACCGCAGCCCGTCGCGAAGTTACTGAGACTGTTTGCTGCCTCGGGCCACAAACTGCTCGTTGTCGGGGCCCGGTTGGACGGTACGAGCGTATTGGACAGCGCCGGGATCGCACAGTTCAGCACATTGCCCTCGCGGGAACAACTCCACGCGCAACTTGTGCAGGTGCTGAACCAACTGTCCGGCGTGGGGCTCGTGCAGACGTTGCAACAACCTTCGAGCGCACTATACATGACCTTGAGGGCGCACGAGACAGCTTCCAAGGACAAGACGGAACCATAACCCGTGGGGGACCGGGACACTTGTATATACACATAACGTCAATCTTACATACCATCACGACCATGCGGCTGGGTCTCCCTTGCGATGAGCTTCCGCTTCAAGACGGGTCCTCCCCACCTGTATCCGGAGATACCCAGCTTGCTGTTGAGCACCATGTGGCAGGGCACGATGAGTGCGACCTCGTTGGCCTTGCAAGCGCTCGCGACGGCCCTGGACGCGGTCGGCCTGCCGATCCCCTTCGCGAGGGCACTGTACGTAGTGGTCTGTCCACGGTGCAACTTGAGCATTTGCGCCCACACCTTGTGTTGGAACGGTGTCCCGAAGATCAGGTCGTACCTGATAGTGGGCCATGCTGTCCCGTCGAGCCACTGCTTGTACTGCTCCGCGAGCAACCCACTCCCCGCGTCGTCGCCGTCTTGCGCCTCGGCCAGCTCGAACGCACGGTCCAGCCTCCGGTACAACTTCTCGAAGTCCTCGTGTAAGTGCTGGAGCAGTTGAGAGTCGTCGTCCCCGAGGGCAGCGTACACGAGCTTATCGTCGGACTTGCGGGCAGCAACGACCGCAGAGGTGATGCGGCCCCTGACAAAGAAGTAACGGAACACGTCCCCCTTGGCAACAGTCATACCCGCGGGGATGGGAGAGGAGAGGGACCGGTACCTCGAGGTCTCGGGCTCGAGGCTCTTTAATAAGCAGGAGCTGATTATATCATAATTACAGGAACGTCCCAGGCGGGACCCTGGATTAGTCAGCCTGGATATTACACAGTTGCTATAGTACTAGTAGTAGTAGTAGTAGTAGTAGTAGTATGTACACGCACGGGGATCACTTGGACAACAGGGCGTCGAACTTGGGGATGAGCGACTGCGCGAGCGCGAAGGAGAAGACGAGTTTAGGCCCTGTGGTGAGCAGTTTGGGCGTGAGTCCCTTGAAGAAAGCGGTGACTCCCTCGTTCTTAAGCGTGGTGCGGACGATCTTGAACCCGGACTCTGGACTGTCGAAGTTTCTGTTCTGGATCCGTGTCTTGATGACGTCTAACGGCGCGGACACGATCAGCGACGCGGAGGCCCCGACGATCGATGACACGAAGTTCTGCGACCATGTGGCCTGCGAGTAGTCGGACAGCCCGAGGATGTACTCCTTCGCGAAGGCGTTCCCGCCGAAGAGCGCGAAGGACCCGGGCGCGTTCCGCGCGGCGGTCCACCCCCACCCACGGTACAAGTTGAGCAACCCCTCGTCACGCAAGATCCGGACAAACCCACGGCCCTTGAAGGACTCCGGGTTTGTCTGCCTCTTGATCTTGAGCACATCAAGCGGAAGGAGCACGATCTCACCGATCCCGATCATCGACCCAGCAGCAGCTGACCGCATCGCCTTCCCGGTCTTCGTCCCAAAGACAGAGTCAAAGTCCTGTTTGAAGTGTTTGTTCAAGAACTCGTTGGCAAAGGGCTGTCCACCGTACTTGTACACACGCTGCAACACTTTGTAGCAA
This sequence comes from Huiozyma sinensis, assembly GCA_030705205.1. Taxonomy (NCBI): domain Eukaryota; kingdom Fungi; phylum Ascomycota; class Saccharomycetes; order Saccharomycetales; family Saccharomycetaceae; genus Huiozyma; species Huiozyma sinensis. The sequence goes on from JANIWX010000036.1 coordinate 79,004, forward strand.
GCGGCGTAGCCCAACCCGGGGAACAACGATAGGAAACGAGCCCCAAGAGGTTCCGCAGCGGCACCTTTAAAAATCACAGTGTTCAGCTGGTGCAGGCTGGCCACTTGCGTGTGGTTCGACATGAGTCTCTTCGAGATCGTGTCCACCGGGTGGAACACACCGATCTCGAGAATCCCAGCGGAAGCGGATCCCAGAAGGCGAGCACGGCCGGACTGTTTCTTATCGTTCTGTGACATCTCGATGCAATACGCAGTTCTTTCTGTAATACTATTACCTCGCGAATGGGGTGCGTGTTTCCAGACGCAATTGACGGATCAGAGGCGGCAGATCTGGTTCAATTGACGAGTCTTGGTCGAGAGCGACCTGGGACCCTGCTGGTCGTCGATGACTCTGAAAATTTTCCACAAATCACGCGACGCCCAGACACCGCCCATGCCTCTGTGGTACCCTCTGGCAGGGCCAGGACGAGGTCCTGGCACTGGTCCTGGCACTAGTGGTCCCCATGGGTTCATTGACGCTTGTCCTGGTGCTGTGGTCGCGGCGGCCATGGTTGTATCAGATCCCGGAGCGAGGGAAGGTATTGTTGCAGGGCCGATTGCACTGGAGGCAGCGATGCTGACTGCTTTGAGGACTGCACTCCAGACTGGATTGTGGAAATTGGTGCTGTCGGCGTTGCGGACTTTGATGCTGGCTGCACTGGAGGTTGCGATGCAGGCTTCACTGGAGGTTGCGATGCAGACTTTACTGGAGGCTGCGATGATGACTGTACTCCGGTGGGCACCGCTGGTTGCACTGTGGAAGCCGGAGCTTGTGGCGATGCAGGCTTCAATGGAAGTTGCGATGATGACTGTACTCCGGTGGGCACCGCTGGCTGCACTGTAGAAACCGGAGCTTGTAGCAATGCGGACTGCCTTGCAGGCTTTGATGATGATACTGGAGGCGATGATGACTTCACTGGAGGTTGCGATGCAGGCTGCACTGGAGGTTGCGATGCCGGCTGCACCTCTGGAGCAGATGCCGGCTGCACCCCGGGACCAGATGCAGGTAGCGCTGGGGGCAGCGATGCAGACCTCATTTCAGGCTGCACTGTAGAACCCAAAGCTGGCGGCGTCGCGGACTGCCCAGCTGCATAAGGCTCCGAGTTAATTGCCCTATCGAAATGCCTGTACTTAAACTCTTGGTCAAACATGGAGATCAAGATGTACTCTAGGAGCTTTGCTGCCTGTGCGGATCCCGACACTGCACCTGGCGTGTTCCTGCTAGAGATGTACACGAGGCACTTGCGGAACCGTTGGATAAACTCTGGTAGGTTGCTGTTGAGATCGTGCACATCTGGCGGGTGACCGATATCGCGTGTATACTTCTCGCACAGCGTGATAAAATGCATCTTCGCGTCCGTGAGTTGCTGTGACAAACTCAGAGCCTCTGCACGGGTCTTCCGTAGGTCTGCTAGCTGTGATTCTGAGGCCACATTCGTATTCGCTCTCAGCGCGTTATTATCGTTGCGCAACGTGGTTATCTCCAACCGTGCACGCTTGATCTGTTGCTTCACTTGCGAGACGAGATTGTTCTCCCTGTTAAGTTGTGCCTCAGCGGCCTGCCTTGCCCGCGCTTGCTCCGCATCCAGTCGCGCGGTGAGTTCCTCAACGATCCGCTCGTACGCAACCACCTTCTGTTGCATCTGCTGCACGAACGGGCTCGCCGTCGCGACCGTGGGGGCCGTAATGTCCTCTGCCCCCGCAGCCTCCTCCATTTGAGTGAGTTTCTCCTCGACCTCCCGCAACCTGCTGATCAATTGAGCCTCCAGTTTACCCGCTGTTGCCGTCGCAGTAGACCCTTGTTTGGAGGGCCCACGCTGAAAGGAGACCGCCCTCGTGTACCGTCTTCTGAGCAACGCTGTATCCGTCTCCGCGGTCACAAGCCTCGTGGTCAATTCGCGGGCCCATCTTCTCAACCTGCGGTTCTGTTGCTCGAGGTGCGTGTTCTTCGCGGTGCTCCCAGCAAGCAGCGCGTCCCTCTCCACAACAGCAGCACATAGCTTCGCGGCGTGGCTCTTCAACTCTACGTCGTTGCGCTTGTAGTGTTCGATCCTGCGCTCGAGCCTCTTAACATGCTTCTTGGCTGAATTCTTTGCGGAATTCTTCTCAACTTTCCCCCGGATGGGGCTTGTAGCAGCAACCCCCAACGGGGGTCTCTGTACTTTGGGCGACTGGCTTCTAACGGTCCTCTCCCGGTCATTCTGCTGCGATGCCATTTTTACCCAAACGAATTCGCCTACTGTAGAGAAATCTCTGTCCCAGCGATGGAAACGAACAAAGAGCCCAAACCCAACCTCAAAAAAGGATCACGCAACACTGAGATCACCAGGGATCTGACTCGTCGCGCTGAACCGTTGTCAATTGACCGCTCAAGGAGAGATTCTGCCCTTCCGGAAGTGCGATGCTGTGGAACAACGCGGTGCCCCGTCGCAAATTCGAGATTTTTCATTTGGTAAAAAATCGCAGTCGGCGCAGACGTCGCGGTGAAGCAGTCGCTGCCGTGGCTGGTCGAGGTTGGCACTGGGTTGATCTGGTGTCGTCCATGTGTTGGTGATGCTCGGGGGCGGTCGTGATGGCGATACTGCGCTGGGTTCAACTTTTGATGCGGTTCACGCGAGACGCGGGTGTGTGGGTGTCGCGGTATCGTGCCGTTGACGGGACACTAGGACACAGCGGCGTTGGAGCGCTCTACAGCACCGTGTTGCTCTCGGTGTTGTACGTTCCCCAACCTACCGGCCCATTACAATCCCTCGTTGCCGTACCCTTTACCCTTCCCTGTTGCCGTCCCCTTACTCTTCCTTGTTCCCCCCCCCAAAAAAGGGTCGATGGACCCAGAACACTCGCCAGACTTCTCTCTGGGACCACTGGGGCACACTGGGACACCCACTGGAGCATCGCTACGGCGTCGAGGGTCCCCTGGGGGCAGCAATGGCGTCCTGGACGACGCCCTGGCACTCGTCATCGCCGTTCGAAGTGACATGCAGCAGCGACTTCTCAAAATTCGGCATTTTTCGGGGATTCGACCTCTTCTTGAACTTCCAGCAACAACAACAACTACTACACATACAAGAACAGGAGGTGAAGTGAGTGCCACCACAGCTGCCTACTGCTATAGATAACACACTTGTACCAGGTCGACAGATGGTGTTTGGTTTCCACAAGCAGGAGAGAAGGGTACCAGACCTGTCCCGGTACGATTACTACTACCAAAACCAGCCGGACTACAATAGGAGTCGGAGGCTGTCTGCAGCTGCTGCGTCCGCTGCTTCAGGCCTGGGCGTCCCCAGTGGTGTCCGTGCCGCGGGCGGTGCAGGGCCTGCTGCAGGGACCGGGCAAAGACGCACGCAGTCCATGGTTTACTCGTCCGGGGCAGCGCAGAATGCAAAACGGTCCGCTAGAAGGTCGGTTGCCGGGGGTGCTGCTGCCGCTGCGACTCGTGGGGGGCGGCCCACTGGGACTGTTCCAGGGAGGACGTACTCTTTGGCGTCGCGTGCGAAGCCCAAACAGCAGCAGAGGACGCAATCGCTCACGAGTAGGCCACACGGGACCGCTGCAAGTGCAGGAGTAGGGTCGCGCACGAACTCAATGACGACAAAGATTACACATGTGCGGGACCCGCAGGGACGTACCAAGTCCATCACGCGCACGACGGTGAAGCGCATCGACGGGTACGACTATATCGAGACGACGACTACGACGACGGATGTCGTCCCTGCCCCGCAACAACACGACGCGCGCATCGAGAGCGAGAAACATTTCGACGAGTTCTCCGCGAACTTCGTCTCCGATGACAACGACGAGCTCGTGCAACCAGCGGCCGCAGATGACTTGTTGCAACACCAGCACCAAGAAATGTACGACGACAATTTGTACTTGGACGACGTCGCGGAAGAGGAGGAGGGGGCAGAGTCACCCGCGCTCTCCCATTCGGGTGTCATCCCACTCGACGAGGAGAGCAGCGTCTCGCAGTTCTCAGACGCTGTAGACTACATCCCACAAAGACGCAGAACGGCGGCGCCCGCACAGAGGGCAAAACAACCGCAAGTGCGCAGAAAAAAGAAGAAGGTGGTTCAGCCCGCAGCACAACCCGCGCAGCAGCAAAGGAAACCGCTCACGGATCAAGAAATGTACTTGAAAGCCTTGGAGGTTGCCAAGAGGAAAGTGTACCAGAACGGGAACGATCCAGCGGCTGCATCACCAACGGGCCATCCGGGAGATAAGAAGAGCACTATGGGGGCCAGAATGAGTCTCAGGAACAGCTCGATGAACATGCAGCACACCCCGGAAAAGGCAATGCCTCGCTCCAGCTCGATGATTATGCCCAAGAAGAAACCACACACGAAGTTTGGCTCCAACTTTTTTTCTAGAAATAGTAAACAGCAGAAACAGCAGCCACAGCAGCCACCACAGCAAGCGGGGGCGCCGTTGGGAGGGTCCCCCTCCTCGAACTCACTGGACACGGCATCATTGCCTCCACGGGCCACAGACTCGCAAGGACACCGCGAACGGGCAAAAGAAATTACCATCCAGAGCAAGAATAAACTGACGGACGAGCAGATGTACGCGCAGGCGCTGGAGATCGCACAGAAGAGGTACAGCGACGCACACAAAGTGGATGCGCAGCAAGTGCCTCGCGTCGCACAACCGGCAACGAGCGTGGCTACTCCGCCTTTGCCGGCAGTCACAGAACAAAACCCGGACACCTCCTTAAAGCGGCTGGCAGACGTTAAGGAAACACAGTCGAATCTGCTGCGTGCACAAACTGGGGAGACCCCCGCTGCGACGGCTCCTGAAGAGCTCGACCACATCGTGTCCATCACTCCTGTCTCGAGCTCAGCAGAGGCAGACGCAACTGCAAACGCCGTGCCAACGGAACAACCACAACGTGAAGATGACGGGTCACTCGTGGGACCCACCGCAATACCAGAGGTTCCCTACAACGAGGCTTTTGTAGCACACACGCCGAAACCTGATCTCGAACCGCCAAAGAGGAACATTCTGCATCGTGTTCACACCTCGCACAGCGACTCGGGGAACAATAAGTCGGCGTTCAAGAACTTCATGGACAAGGTGGTCCAGTTCTCGAATGAGAACAGTGGGTACCAACCCGCGAAGGAGGAAAAGCTGAGACTTGAAGAGGAGAGAAGAATCCAGGAGCAAGAAGAGAACGAGAGGGCCCAGCAGTTGCAGGAACAGCAGTTGCATCCTCCTCCTCTGCAGAGAGTCCCCACGGGTACAACCGCCCACGGAGCGACAACGACTCTGCCCGTAGAGCAGCCGCTAGGCCACCCGATCTTTGCAGATCTACCCTCGCAAACAGATGCAGCAAGCGCAAGCTCCTTCACCAGACGCAAGAGCGAGGGCAGATCGTCGTTGGTGCAGGCGACGCCGGACTCCTCCAGTATCTTCAGCAAGCCTAAGAAGAACAGCAAGGGGTCCAGCAGCCAAAGCGACGTGAACCACACACTTGGCGGTCCCGCAGCAGCTGCGGACGAGCTCCCAGAAGCACCCTTCAACGTCGTTACTGGGACAGAAATCAAGAAACAGGTTACCGCTACGTCAGGAAAGACCGCTGAGAAGAAGGTGAAGTCGAATTTCTTCACAAAATTGTTCAAACGGTCCAAGCAGACCAGCTAATGCTGGTGATTTGGGGGGGTGAACAGACTCTCACCTCTACATCTCCTTTGGCTTTGTTTTTTTCATCTTCACAAGACTTTTGAAACCATTTCGTTAGAGTTCACACTCACTTGGCCTTTTTCATTCGCTTTCGTATTTACGTCTTAATCAATAATATCCTCTCTGTTTAATAATATTAAGTGTTCGTTTGTTATCCTAATCTACTCTTCATTTAAAATATCGTACCGTTTGGTACGTACACGTACGTATCCTATATATTACATGCACACTTGGGTGGTAGTTGCTTGTAGGGGCTACTTGGACCCAACAATGGTCTTCAAAGTGTCAACGTCGAACATTTTCGACCCGTCCTTCAAAACGTTCGCCAAGAGCACCAAGGACTTGTTCGTGAAGTCAGGTGCGTCCTTCAAACCGTTGATATCGTCACCGTAGTTCTCAAACAGGAGCTCCAGGTATTTGTTCTTCAATTCGGTGTCCGGACTGCCCTTAGACCCATTGTGTAACCCCAGTTGCACATCCAGCGTCTCGTTCGCATGCGCAATTGTATCCTTGATCTTGTTCAAATTTAGTTCTGTGTTTGCCGCTCCAGTTCGGTTCGTATACTGCGTCTTTTCCGAGAGTTCGGTCGTCGTGAACGGTATACCGCTTAACTTCTCCCTCATGTTCGTCTCGTCATGCAGCTCAGTGGCAGCATTCTGGGCGTTCTCCCCCATGTCATCGTCTGACAATTCAACGTCAGATACTTGAACCGGAGCATTTGTCGCCGCTTCCTCCGTGGGTTGATCTAGAGCCTCCTGGTCGGACGAATCAGAGGATGAGGAGTCCGAAACGTCTGCAGTTCTTCTCTTCTTTCTTCTACGAGACTTCTTAGAATTGCTCTTCTTCACCACATCAATGTCACCCTGCGACATGATAATTTACAGCTTTGAGAGTGTTGTTGGAGGACAAGGCCGAGATTAGAAGAAGCTAAACCTTCTTCTTCTTCTGCTTCTTCAATTGCAATGAGTGAAGCTCATCGCATTTTACGCAAAGTAAAAATTTTCAAAAACAGTGTCACAAAATGGGGCAAGAAACGGCTCTTCGAGTGAACGTAGACGAATGGGTTGTATACAGATGGTCCCGCGCGCTACTTGTACATATGCTATAAAGCTACGCTGTTTAGAATAGCTTGTCCATCTCTACAAGTGCATAATCTAGAATAAAACTCTGCTCGACGAGGTTGTCCACACGCGCAAAATGCCTTTGCGTGTAGGGGACGATACCATCTATGATCTTGATCATCCCAGGTATCTCGCTTAACTCGGCAATATTGTGCTTAAGTAGAATACAACGAATTGCACATTGTGCCACAGTATGCGTCTTTGCGTTCGTGTTCCAGTCCCTACACCTCTTCATCAGAAGCACCAACTGATCGCTGGTCAGCGTGGATATGACGTGGTCTAGCTCTTTATTGAAGATAACCGTCTCGTCGCGCTTCTCACTTTCGGGAGAGTAGTGCAGGGACTGACGCAACACGTTGAACAGTCTCATGGGGTGATCGAGCGTAATGGCTAGTAGGAAAGCGTTGGTCCAGTCCTCGTTGGCCAAAAAGTTCTGTAACGACTGCTCCTGTTCCACGAGTTCCTTCTCTCTCTCCAAATCCTGCTCGCGCTGCTGCTCGGAGCAATCGGTCCAGAACTGGAACACCCCGTCAGCATCTGCGCTGGCGATCAGTTCACCGTCCCGCTGTATTGTCAAAGCCCATATCCTGTTGGCGTGTCCGTCCAATGTCTTGACACATTCCCCTGACGAACAGTCCCAGATCTTAATTAACCCGTCTGCGCCACTGCTAACTAGTTGCGTTTGTTTGTTTATGAAGTGGCACCTCTGCACAGCATTTGTGTGACCTTCTAAAGTTCTCACGACTGAAAAGGTATCCAGCGACCATATCTTGATCGTCTTGTCACCGGAACACGTCGCAAGCAGTTTGTCATACTGACAAAAGGATACATCCCACAAACCACGCTTGTGGTTAGCTAGGGTCGCAGTCAACTCCCCCGTTTCAAGATCCCATATTTTGCTTGTTTTATCGTACGACGCAGTAGCGAAAACAGAATCGTTTGGAGAGACTGAGAGAGCGTTGATATCCTTCTCGTGTGCACGGCGTGTGTATTCGGAACCCTTGATTATGTGGATGCCCTCCATTTTGTCGCTAGGCTTAGGAATGTTCCATTTCTTGATAGTCAAATCGTTGGAAGCTGTGAGTAAAAACTCTGGCCAATGTCTCAGCATGACATTCGGAAGACCGATGGCAGTCACAGAGGAGGAATGGCCAACGAATTTTGCGTAAGGTTGAAATTTAGCCGTTTCGTCGTCGTATCTCCAAACAATAGCGGTCTTATCCTTCGAAGCTGTGGCGAGCCACAAGCCATCCTCAGTGGCATCCACGGCATTCAGCAAATCTTCGTGACCCTCGTACATGTCCACATCAATTGGTAACAAATTGTTGGTATCCACTGTTGAGTCGTCAAGAGGTGTAGGTATAATCCGTAGCGTAGGGGAATTCGTTGCTAAGGCCAAATGTTGGAATTTTGGACCAACAAATACCATGTCGGCAATAGTACCGTGATTACCGGCAAGCGCAGACTCGTAAGCGAGCTCTTCTTCGTTGGTGGCCTTGAGATTGGACTCAACATCTAGATAATGCAGTGATTGATCGGACATCACAGAAATCAGTTTTTTCCCATGAGAGATTGGAAGAACACCAATAATGAAAAGCTCTTCGATAGGTTTTTTGCTCTTCTTGACAATGCTGCCCTTCTCTAAGGATATGAACTGCATGATAGCATCCCCGCCTGATGTGTAAATGAGGTTTTTATGCCCCGGACTGGCTATAAACCCACACTGCTCTACTTGCTGATGAGCGGGTATCGTCTGAAGCAGCTTACACTTCTTCTTGTTATCCAGTTCCCAGTAGTTAACGACATCGTCTCTCCCACCAGAAATCATTTGGAATTGCATGGACTTGGCGTCGTCAGAGGTGGAACGGATATCGATACCCCTCACTGCGGATGTATGTTCCTGGACGGTATGGGAGCACTTTCTCGTTACCAGATTCCAAACTTTGATCATACCGTTGGTGTCACCAGATGCAAGCAACCAAACGTTGCTGTTCGCTTCACCAAAAAACTTCAAGCAGGAAATGGTCCCACCATGACCCTTGAAGGAATGCGTGATGTACCCGTTCTCAATATCAACAATAATAATACTACCATCCGTCCCACCAACAGCCACCAACGTAGACGTGGATTCCGAGTCCATGATGTACGAAGGTGAGGAAATCTTCATTGATCTCATCAGTTTCCCCGTTGCAACCTCCACAATCTTCAAAAGTTGTGCCTGGGACGTAAAACACAAGTATTTACCATCTGCGGTCAGTTTCAACGCGGTGATTTCTTGCTCGTCTTCGTTCGAGATCGTTTGCAGCTTCCGCCTTGTTGGGTGCAATTGAATAACGTTAATCTCATCTAACAGCGGTGTAGCAAGAATGGAGCCATCTTCCGATATGGTTGCTACAGCACTGCTCCCTCCATAGATGGGAGCCAGTTCCAAATTGGCATAGCTAGTCTTCAGATCCATCCCTCGCGCTGCTTCTTGTCGACTTCTTCTGTGAGTTGGTGCGATGCGATGAGATGCGATGAGATGCACTTTCTTTATGAAAAATTTCATGTCTTTGATTTTATGTCATTTTCCACGTTTTGGGCGGCGAACGGTGCGTATAATAAGAATAGTGAAACTTTTATGGTTGGTATTTGAGTGTAGTATCTACTTTCGTTGTTATATAATGAGTTGTCTCGATCGTAGTGTGCACTACTGTAAAGTCTTTTCCGCTTTTTGTTTTGGTTTGGTCGAGTTCGGGGTTAAAAAAATGCTAATGCTGGTTGGATGCCTATGGCGGTTCTTGGGCGGATCGCGGCAAGTTTGTGGAATGATCGAACATGCGTCAGGTTTGGCAGATCATTGCAGGACTTCGTTGAACTCAAAAGTACCTGAAGTAGAGCCAGACGCACCAATTATCCCCTCGATGTCGGCAAGCGCTGATTCGCTGAAGAGGCCGTTCTTGGTAAATCTCATGTTCTCACCCGCAGCTTCCACTATGGAATGTCTCCGCTGTTTCCACAATGTGGAAGACTTAGAGTTGAGATCGTCGAAGTCAACAGGCGCAGTCAGTGAGGCTAAGATGTCCGCATCGGCGTCATCTATTATGGCATCTTCATCTGCAGGGACCATGAGCCCGTCACCAAAACCTAGAGTGTCAGCGTGGCTGGTCAGGAGACCGCTGTGGTCTTTATTCAACAGTTCAGTGATCTCCACGATACCAACACCCTGAACAGAGTCTCTCTTCGCAGTGGTAGCCGTAGCAGTTGCATCGTCGACCCCATTGGATGGAACCGACCCTTCTGTATTTTCGTTGCTGCTTCCGGGAACGGAGATCGCGGCCAGTTCTGAGTTACTGTTGAGCAAATGAGCATCGTTCTGGGATACCTCGCCTAGTAACGCCTTTTCCTTTTCCATACGTGCCCTTTCCCTTTTTAGTTTTAGCAGTTTCCTCTTTTTCTTCAGCTTCCTTTTCTGCTCGTTCCTCTGCCTCTGCATCTCCTTCATCTTGGAGATCTTCCGCCTGGTTTTTTCGACACCAACGTAACCTATGGGGACCTTTCGCGTGGAGATCGATGGTAAAATGTATTCACTATCATCAGCGTAACTTACACCTTTATTTCTGAATGCAGAAAGTGGAACTTTGGGCTTGTTGTACCAGTCCGCTATCAATGCTGATTGGTACGGGGTAGAGTTTTCGCCCTCGTCATCATCTAGCTCACTCATATTTAGTAGCTCGTTCAAAGACATTTCCTCGCCGTTGCCAATTGAATTAGAATCTTGTGAATTTGGCGTGGTTTGGCCCCTCTGCGTTTGGTCATGTAACTGTTGGTGCTCTTGGATCAATGAATGCAATGATTTTGTAGACAGGCCGTCTATGATACTGAACGGTTTGTTGTCCGTTTCCCAGGTTCCCAATTTCGGTGGTTTAAGACCCACAACATTGGCACTTACGATTTCCTTCGCCTTTGTTCCAATGTTGTTGTTTCTTGAGTCTAATGGTGGTAGGTTATCATCTTCGTCCGTCGACTCGTCCGCGGCAAACACGACAGTATCTCTCATTTCATCTTTGTACTCGTCAGCAGAGCTTCCATTGTCGTAGGCACTTGATGAAGAGATGTCATCATACTGAAAGTAGAAGGAGTCTGGGTCTAGGTCATCGATATCAATAAAGACGTTTGTGACACTGCTGTCGTCGTCGTCGTCGATATCTATATCGGATGCGCCCAGTTCGTCCTCTAATTTGATTTTTTTACCGGTACTGTGTTCTTCATCGCTTTCATCCGATGGCATGTGAGCAATATCGATCAGGATGTTGTCATATTCTTCATCCGATGTATCTATCAACGCGGATCCGTTGAGGTTTCGAAGCGAGCCCGTGGTATCGTTTTGTTTCCTGAGCGTGGGCCTCTTGTCGCTTCCGTCCTCGTGTTTACTGTCATTAGGGCTCTCCATGTCGCTTTGAAAGAAGACGTCAAACATGTATTCATCGCCATCAATGCCGTCCGTTTTGTTCGTGCTACTCTTCACTTTTTCCTTCAATAATTTTCTGGATTTGAGTCTCTCCTTCAACTCTCTCCTCTTTGCCTCTCGTTTTTGTGTGCGAGACTGTTTCTTTTCGTTCAAGATCAACGGCAGCGATGTGCTCAGACTCAGTTTGTGTTCTCCGTTGTTGTTATTTTCGTCTGTGTAATTGTAATGCAAGTTTGAGAATTTGGGGTCTTCGTAAAAGGGGAGGTCAAAATCCGACATCATATCGTCATCCTCGTCGTCCTCATTGTAGTCATCGTCGTTGTTGTTCCCCGTTATGCTGAGCAGTTGGTTTTCTAAATCGACCGGATCGGCCCCCTCCTCGTGTATGCTACCGTCGAAGGACAACGAATCGTCGTTCTGCAGCTCCTGTACGATATTTTGTTCCTCCTGCTGTAAGATCGGGAGCTCGTCCTCGCCCGTCTCCCCCCCTGTATCTATCTCCCCTGCTGTGTCGTCATTGTCGTTGATGATATTGAAATATGTCTCCTGGTCGATATCGTAATCGGATTCCTCTGAGTCAGGGAATTCTGGGACGTGCAATTGATCGACATTACTGTTGAGCGACGTCAATTCGTTTGTTGGGGTATCCTTCCCCGCGGCATTTGTTACCTCTTCGCCAATATCCTCTTCCTGCTGTGGTGGTGGTGGTGGTTGTACAGAAGGTAGACGGGGTCCAGTAGGACTCTGCCCCTGCGCTGGAGGATTTCCCGTGTCTGCGGATTGTTTCGGACCATTTGTTGTCGTACGATCAGAAGGGTTGTGTTTCGTAGCCGGTTTTTTACCTCTCTTGATTGCATTGAGGGCCTTCATCGCCCTTTTCTTTCGCTGCGCAGTCAGTTTCACAAAATCAATATTGTCATCGTCCGAGCTTGTTTCCTCGGAATCGTCATCATCATCATCATCCTCGTCATCCTCCGAATTGCTGGAGTCAGCTATACCGTAATCGGAGGATTCCGTGCCATCTTCGTTCCCCTCCGCTATAAGTTTACTCTTCTTACCCCTGGAGTTATTCGACATGCTCTTGCCCTTCTTCCCGTCCGCGTCAATATCACTCAACGACGAATCCGAGCTGTATATGAGACTAAACCGCCTGGGCCTTTTATTCTCCGCCGACGCCGACGCCGACGCCGCTGCCGCCCTGTTCACGAACGAATTGATACTTTTCCCACTGGATCGCCCGGGCACATACGCACCGCCAACGGGCACTTTCTTCCCAGCCATACTTCCTTGCGCTCACTTCTCAAACTTGCAATTGGAGCCACAGTTCTATATAAAGGAAGAGACAAATGCACAAGAAATGAACGGATCTCCCGTGAGTATATCCCAAAAACAAGCACTCAATTGGTCCCTGCTATCAAAACTTCCCTCAATACCACCCAAATCAGAGAAAACAGCAGCCAAATCTGCACTCTGGAAGGCGTGGGGCGTGTGAATGTCCTCCTTGCTGAGTACCAGTTATCCGATGGCCTTCTTTTTTGGCAGATGATTTTTTGGCGGTTTTCGAAATTGAAAATTTTCACAAAAAAAAAAAACCGAAAATTTGAGGCATCGGCCGTGAAACGCGATATTTCCCTTTGGGGACGTGCGGCTGGCGGTGTGACAGGCGTGTCTGGTGGTAGTATTGGGTGCGTTGGGGGCGTCGTACTGTGCCCTGTGGTTTGGTATGTTAGTTGGTTCAGTTTGGGCGTGGGTACTTTAAAGTTGGCTCAGTTTGTGTTATTTAATTTGGGTTTCTTTCCCTCGGAGGAGGCTGGGTGCAACACGGCTGCGGTTTGTTTTGGGGGGTCCGCCGTGTGAGCTGATATGCTAGAGGGGTGTGGCGGGGCATGGGTTGCAGTGCCTCTGTAATTAATTACTCCATTTTGCATGTTTTTGTGACACTTTTTTTTAATTATTTCCCCATATTTTAATAGAGAGGGGCATGACAGACGCACATCGGAGTTCTCGATGACAGGGGCACCAGAGAGGCGGTACACGGGTGAGTCAGGATGGATTGTTTGCCCGACGAGGTGCTGTTACGGTGTCTTGAATTTTGTGATGGGTCTACTGGGGTCCGTGTGATTTGCAAACGGCTCTGCTTGCTAAGAAACGAGGCATTCAGGCACAGAGTGCTGCATATCTTCCCCCTCAGTCACCCGCTGTGGCAGAGTGCGAGGATGGTCGAGCAGTTGGCTGGGTACGTTCGATGGCTGGACCCGGTGCGGAGGGAGTCGCGGCTGCTACTGTACCGGGGAGTCGTAGGTGCTGGCGCTGGCGCTGACACAGGGTTCCCGGAATACATCTGTGATTCGTGGGAGATCGTGTTCAACGTTCTGACTAAACCGGCCCCACTGTACAACACGGTGGGGCCCTTCATGGTCTACAACGAGCTCTTACTGGATTCCTCGTTTGTTGTGCCCAGGGAGGAAGAGAAATGCACGCCGCTAAACGTGTGGATCTACTTAGAGGACGTCCGGTACGTCAAGTTAATGACCAAGATCGTCACAGAAGTGTACTCGAAGAGCACAAACTCAACAGAGGTGTTCTTCTTTGCCGGATACTTGGATGACTGGATCAGGGACCCAGGTATCTATTGCATCAAACTGGGCAACCTGCCCAAAACGTTCATGAGAAGCGCATCAGGACCACACGTCCCCTTGAAGATCAAGTCCTACTTTGGATACGAGGATACAGCCCCGGTGCACGACGGGAAATTGAAATTACTCGGGTTCAACTTCAACCCGTACCCGCAGTTCAAACCGTGGCTGTTCTTCAAGATCTCGCTGGAACAGGAACGATACATTTTCAACCGGTGGGAAGCCAACATCGGCCAAGAACTTGCGGAAATAACTAAACAGGTAGAGGACACACCAGATGAGCCACAGGCCCTGATGGGGGGGCCGCTAACGGGACCCCCGGATATGGAACCGCTGGACGCAGACTTACTCATCATCCCAGTGTTTTTTTACAAGTATCCAACGCAGCATTCGAAGGAACGGAAACCGTACTTCCACGACATGCGATTGCCGCGACTCGTCATATAGATACAGTATGCAAATGGGGCGGGAGAGCGGACAGTGGTAGTCCTTACAATCTATAACACTATGCAGACCCGCTGGGTGATCACACTGTCACCCGGCTTTAAGACTCTGTGTCACTTTGCAAAAATTCACTCTTAAAACGTTAAAGTGAGAGGTCCCCAATGGGAGGGTTCTACGTTGATGAAGAACCCCCCTGTGAGGGTTGGGAGATGAGTTTGGAACACGCTGAGCTGTTGATGAATTCCTCGAAACAGTCACAGAGCACAGTCCCGGAAAAAGCGAAACAGAACTTCAATGCCCGACTGTTCTGGCCCGATATTATCAGACTGCCCGAGAACCAATGGACTTTCACTTGCAAGGAGATTATAGATAAGCTGAATGCAAGCCCGGACAGCGGAGAGATGAAAAAACTGATGGAGAAATGTCTGATGTATTTTTACAGTTTGAAGAAGACATTGACTCTGTTTGACCATACGTACACAGCATCGAGCATTCTGCTCTTCAGGTTTTGGTACATATACGGGCTTCCCCCCAACCTCATGACTTGTTTGAACATATCCCAGGCTATATTGGTTACTGCGTGTAAGGCAACGGAAAATAATAGACCACTTGAGGCCTACGTCAAGGCCACTGCAGATTTTATGTTCCAAGTGCTCCCCCATTTGAAGGCCAAATATAACATGGACAAATTGAAATGGGAGGTGAGGGATAAAGTAGTTGAATACGAGAAGAGAGTGGTCTGTTCCTTTGGGTTTGACTTGAACATCGAGAACCCTAAGGGGATAATAGAGGAGATGTTCAGCGGATTCTACCGTTTCAACAGAGATTATGATCTACCAGACGACTTCAAAGCTTGCTTCCCCAAAATTCTACAGGAGTCCAGGTCGTTCATTGTCCAGGCGATAACCCAGCCGGTGTCTCTGCTGTTTGATGGGCCCACATTTGTGATCTTGTCCCTGATTTATTGCGGGTTACAGTACAAACAAATGGTGGACAAAGATTTCCGATATCCAAAGGACTTTTTCCTAGACAGGTTTGATGTGCATGTCAAAGCGGAAAACTTTCAAGATTACTTCACCGATTACAGGGTTTTGGAGGAGAATTTCTTTGATTTGAAAAGCAACAAGGGGAATAAGCTCCTCATTGGCAAAGATGAAATTGCATCCATCATAGAAGAAACAGTACCAGAGGTGGACACGGAGAAGAAGGAGAAGGAAGAATTCAACTATAAATATTACAACAGCATACGGTCGGGCAAGGTTCAAGAAAAGCTTCTCGACCACACAGAACTAAGAATCAGGGAACTAAAGGATAGGATAATAGAGGAGAGCAAGAAGAGATCCAGTTCTAAAGAGTCTGGGAAAACATCGCCTTCAGGTACGAGCGAGCCACCTCAGAAGAGAGCTAAGATATAGGGCTAACCCCGCGGTTGTAGAAATGAACGAAAGACTAGTGGGCATAGAAGGAGCTAGAAATGAAAAGTATTGGTGACACAACCGTCTATTTAATTATATAGAG
>JANIWX010000037.1:0-94414 GCA_030705205.1 Huiozyma sinensis
ACCGGGGTGCAATTTCGTAGAGATATGGGAACTTATGCACCCAACCGGGGTGCAATTTCGCATCTCTATTTCCAACAATCCGCTAAATTTTAATGCTATGATACGAAGAATAAACGCGACGTTATAGCACTTCCTTGTTTTTTGGACTAATAAGTTTCGGTTGTTAAAGAATCTTGTCCCCCCCAGATCCATATACTATAAACAGCAAACAACCACTCCTTACTAGGCCCTGAATGAGCATCTGCAATGAGTTCATCCCTTTGAGTATCAGCCCACGTCACACAGCTCTACGAGCAATTTTCCTATTTAGATAGACCCTCGAAAAAGACCCCGTTTGCAGTTCCTTCCCTTGTTGCTTCATAGATCACTTTGACTGGGGTACGGACACTGAAGAATGAAAGTGTTTGTAGTGTTTGCTCATCCCGATATCAGGTCATACAATGGCTCTCTACTCAAGGTGATGACCTCGCATTTAACTTCACAAGGTCACGAAGTTAGGGTTTCGGACTTATACAAGGAGAAGTTTAAGACAAACGTTGATGAGGATGATTTCCTGAATTTCGAAAAAGGTTCCCGTCTAAAGATCATTGACGCATCGATGAATGCCGCTGCGGAAAACGCTTTGACAGACGACGTGAAAAAGGCCCAAGAGAATCTGTTATGGGCAGATTTCATTATATTCCAATTCCCTCTATGGTGGTACAGTGTTCCTGCCATTTTGAAGGGCTGGTTCGACCGGGTTCTTTCTGGAGGATTTGCATATGGTATACCTAACGATGATGGAATGGGGGATGGGATTTTGAGGGGTAAGAAGGCAATGTTGTTGACAACGGTAGGTGTCAGGAGCGATCCATATGGACCAAGAGGTATCAACGGTCCAATGGCCGATCTCCTGTTCCCAATAACTCATGGTACCCTGTTTTTTGTTGGATTGACGGTTTACCCGTCGTTTTGTATTTACCATGTGGATCACGCTACCCAGGAGACGTTCGACCGAGATTCGAAAAAGTTAATGGACACATTGGATAATATTGATTCCATTAGGCCAATACCATTCCGTAAACAAACCCACGAGGAGTATACATATCCGGGTCTGGTGTTAAAGGAAGGTGTAGAGACTCCCGGCGCGAGAGGATTTGAATTACAGCTTACCGAATAGGGTGCTTTGAGGGTAACATTTCGATGTTATATACTGTATACCGCACATAGTATACAAATTACGTGAAGGAGGATCTGCCTTCAGCTTGTTACGATGAATTATCTGGATTCTCATGCACACTTTTCATGATAGCATTTTTGGAAAACGTCATTTCTTTCTTTGGCAGTGTGATTTAAACCAGCTCTTAACTATACGAAATTTCTTCATGCTTTGTGCATTTACACTTTTTTTTGGTTTAGTGGTAGGAGTTTGATGTCGCTCAGATACATGTACCTCTTTTTCGGTTTCTTTTCCAGATGAGTGGACCGGTTTCACAGAAAGTTCGGTAACTACTGCTGTTTTAGTTGGGTAATTTTGTGATTCCACCGTCTGTTGAAATCTATCAACTTGCATCTTTTTCGCTTGTTGTTTCTGTTTTAATTGATATTGTGCATGTCTAATGTTTTCAAGTGTCTGTGCCTTTTCTCGTTCTAAGTCCATTTCCTGCATTTTATGACTGAATCTTTGTCGTTTCATTTCGAGCTGTAATTCCAAATCACTTACAATATTTTTCCTCCTTTGACGGTCGGCGTAAGAATTGACGTTTCTCTCTAACTGTTTTTGTAGACTCTGTATTTCATTGGCAATACGATCTTTTTCTCTTTTGAGCTCTTCAGAGGTCATCGAAATGTGGGGAAATAGATTAGAATTATCTTGGTTTTTTTCTTTTGCAGTTAAAACTTGTGGCGTTGCATTTGATTTAAGAGTGATTGAAAAATCTCGATATTTATAGTAATTATATTCCTCAGGACCCGTCCTGCCTTCGGTTAGGTCCTCTGTAGTCATAGTATTACCAATACCGTGAAATGTTTTTATATAGGTACGGTCAAATATCTAATAATCAATTCTTGGAATCACCAAACTCCTAACATACTTTGTGTTCAGCGGTACAAAAAGTTGTATATTATTTATGTCTTTACTACTTGTACTTTTTTTTTTTAAATAAAAATATATGTGATAACAGCCAGAGTGTCATGCACCCGTTTCAGCTATCGTTTATCCTATTTACTGGGCAATCGAGCTAAGATATAAACTCTGCCTTTTATTCCTGTTTGACAATTTTTTATTCATCACGACGAAGCCGGTACAGAAGAACGTACTGACTGAGAATTTAGCAATTTTCGCTATTTCCATTAACCAATTTCCGAGAAGAAACTAATTTACATCAGATGTGTTAGCAATTCCGCATATTGAGTATGGTCCCAAAAGAAACGAAAATTACTCGCAAACTTTTTGGTTTTCTCATGTATGTTGCATATCATCACAAACAATTGTGAACTTCGGTATGAACCCTCTACCTAAAGATGCTTATCTTTCCAAGATATACAGAAATATCTCGTAAAACAGGGAGTTATATAAGGGCAGGTGATCTGGATTCCAGCCATAAATAGGTTAAATCTTTAATATCTTTAATATTAAGAAAGTAGACCAAACTAATCTATATGGACAAAGCCTAAAATCCCCAAAAAATATGTTTATTTCCGCGATAGTTTAATGGTTAGAATGGGCGCTTGTCGCGTGCCAGATCGGGGTTCAATTCCCCGTCGCGGAGTTTTTTTGGTTCATGCACACGCTGACCAGGTTGTAAGGTTTTATGAGACTCAGGGTAGATAGCCATTCTACCCATCAATTTATTTTTAAGTATCACTTTTGAAAGAAGTTCCTTTCTGTTCACAAGAACGACCGGACGTCGAAGCCGACAGGTTCCATGTGTGTCGGGTAACGATAGAACCATGGCGTATTGTGTACCGGGAGGATAGACACTGCAATGTTATGGTTGAAATATACATTTTTGTTGTATACATTTATCGTTATCGAATGACTTCAATCGAGTTGTAGTCTCAAAAGCAACAGTCTTCTTGAAGGCACTTCGGATCTCAATTCCTGAACGTCCTTTCTTTTGTAACTTCGCAAGCGGCCAAAGATGCAGTTTTCATTTTTTGGTGGTGAAAAAAAATATTCGATGACTTCAGCACTCCAGGTTTCCAGTAGTTAAGCCTAACTCGTTATATGACCACGGCAAGCTCGACCAATATGACAAGTAAGGTCAACAGAGATCATTTCTATAAGCTAGCCTCTGATCTGCCGGAGGAGAGACTTAAAGCTGCTGTTTCCTTGATAAAGGAATTGTCGAGCTTACCGTTACCTGCCAGTAAAGATGAATGGTCATATGTTGTGAATAGATTACTCAAAGGGTTGTCTTCTGATCGTAACGGGGCCAGGCTAGGGTTTTCTTTGTGTTTAACGGAGGTCGTTGATCTTGCTATCAAGCTGGACGACAACAAAGCACCTGAAGAGTTAAAGAGTATGGATTCTTTCCTGCATTTACTATCAAAAACTTTATCAATTGATCCTCAAGACGAGAAGAAAAAGCGGAAAGGGAAAGAGGAAAGAGGGTTGATATTTGGGAAATTGTTCGCCTTACAAGCCCTTTTGAATGAACCTTTGTTTAGTGATATTTTCATTAAAGATGGAAAAATCACCAAATTTACGACCAAGTTTATTGATGAGTTGGTTGATTTGGCGTCGCGCAAGAATTGGATAAAAGAACCATCTCTTTTCACTTTATACCAGACAGTCGAAAAGCTGCTACCTTATTCTGATGACTCGTTTGTTAGAACTGTAGTGACAGTATTGGATGTCAACAAACTAACGTTGACGAATGAGGGTCTGGCCATCTATCTTCTTTTTATCTCAAAGGGCTATAGTTCCACATTATTGTCCATCAATGTTACCAACAAGGGATGGAAATACAACAACCCGTTACTGAAAGGCAATTTGAGTTTAATGAGCGAGGTTGTTCGTGAATCTGCCGTAGTTGTTGACGATAATGAAACCAAAACCAACAATGCAAACTGGCATCCAAAGTTACATTTTGTGTGGGACATCCTATTACCCATGCTGTACAACGACACAAGAGATGAACCTTCGAAAAAGAAAAAGAAACATAATAATGGGAGCTCCAAGTCCAAATCAGAGACAGTTGGTGCGATCGAATTTCCTGAATTTTGGAAAGCCGTCGTGGACGAAACCTACTTTAGTGATAAAGCATCTAGTGAAAGAAAGTTTCTGGGCCTGTTAATTTTTTTGAAGGCTCTACCTACTGTTCCGTCAAAGTGGATCGCATGTTGTTTTAGTCAAAATTTAATGAGGTGCCTAATCAACCAATGTTCTGATTCTAAGCGTCATTTGCATAAGATTGCAGAAAAGTGCTTGAATTCTATTGTAAAAACATGCGAGGCCGACCCAGACCATAAGTTGGTGCCCGTTGTTGGTGCCTTGCTTTTCGGTACTAACGGTTCTATCAATTTTGATAGGTTGACAAAATCTAAAACTGTTGCTAAGTTAATCGCAACGAAGGGTTTGGAAGATGACTCTATCGGGAAGCTTTTTGCATTGTTTACTTCGGAATTGAACTCACAAAAAAATGAGGTTGTTCTTCAATCTATTTTGGACACATTGCTTCACATTCTGCGAAGCCACAAACTGGATTTGAAGGGAGAGCATATTTCAACGTGGCTCATGTCTGTCCTTTTACTGCCCTTAGTAAAACTAGGCTTCTTCCATACGACTGAAACGTCTCCAGAGGACAAGATTAACGTGAGCGAAATTGCCCGTGAAAGAATATATTCTATTTTGTCTGAGTTGTCTTCTGTACCAACAGGTGATGCTCATTCATGGCAGTTTCACATTCTAAACGAATTGACGACGGTAGAGAATGAGCTTACTTTGGCAAACGCCTTAGACGAAGATTTGACCACAGTGAAGGATACTGGTTTGAGTGTCATCCACAGTTTGTCTGTTAAAAACGACAAATCATCCAGAGGAATTGAATCCCTACTGGCAATGTGTTTACTTCAACTATATTCTGGAGAAGCCGATTCTGTTGCCACGATTAAGGAAATTTGCGATTATTTGACGGAGGAAAAATCCTCCGAGAACAGCATATCCCTTGTGGGCATCACAGAAATTTTACTGGGATTGCTGGCTCAGAAGAAAACTGTTTTGACCAAAACTAGTTTGTTGGTTTGGGAACAACTTATCGAAGACGTTGGATCCGAAGAGTTGAACCTAATCTTGGATGTTCTATCGGCGAGGGAAAATAAAGAAGGTTTTTCGTATTTATTTGAAGGCGCTGAAGAGTACGAAGAGGTTAGTGGTGACGAAAATGAAGAGGCACCAGAAGAGGAAAGTGCGTCTAGCGATACGTCAGATTCGAGCTCCGACATCGACGATGAATCTGAGGAGGCCGATGATAAAGATGTGACAAATATTGATAGACAGACAGCCAGTGCCCTTGCCAAAGCTCTCAAATTGCCAGAAAACGTAGTCAATGCAGATGGAGAAGTAAAATTCAACGAAATTGATGACTTAGAAGATGAGTCTTCCGATGACGAATCCATGGATGATGAGGCGATGATGGCATTGGATGATCAATTGGCGGATATATTCAAACGTCGAAAAGATGCTTTATCGCACGTTCCAACTGGTAACATGAGAAAGATCGAGGTCAGAGATTCTCGGGAAAGTGTCATCAACTTCAAACAAAGGATGATAGACATGCTGACTATCTATGTGAAATATGTTGAGAAACTGGATTTGGAGGATAAAGACGTCATGAAAGAAAAATTACAAACCGTATCGACCTTTGTCGAGCCCATGCTAAAATGTGTTCAAAGAACTCTGGACAGACCATTAGCGGACAAAATTTCTAAGCTTTTAAAAGCTAAGGTTTTCAAAGTTAAGATCCCGGTTTCTGCTAAGGATGGTGAAAGGTTTGTAGAGTCACTGCAACGTATCCATGGCACCTACCTACTGGCTGAGAAATCAGGTCAATACCAAGCCATTTATTATTCCTTGTGCTCCTCGGCATCTATATTCTTCTGCAAACTGCTTATTGAAAGTAGAGGCAATAAGGATGCCGCTTACAACGAGGTTATAGACATTTATGCTGAAACAACCAAAAAGTGGATGGACAAGAAAAAGTTTCCAACCAGTGTCTTCTTTGACTTTTACAACTGGCTCTCTTCAAAGAGACAACAACAATAGTCACCAAATTGCATTCTTCTACTTATGTACTCTTGTTATTCAATTAGTTTACTTACTGTACAATTATCATTGTAACATATCAACCCTTACAGGTGGTGTACCTGATATTCTAGGTAGCTTATTCGAACATTTCCATAATTGAACAATGTTTTCCTCCTCCGTGCTCGCTACGAGCCATGGGATAGATGGATTAATAGCGAAATCGTTTATAGGACTTCTGTGCCCGGCGTGGATCATCATGACTTCTGACGTGGCATCTTCGGCATCTTCCAATACTTGTTCAGCGCCGATATCATTGATATCCCAAATAATAACGCGTTTATCAGCACCTGCAGAAAGTATGATTCCATCGTTTTGAGGCGAGAAGTCTAGACTTGTAACGGCATCCGTATGCCCACTCATTAAATGCAATGGTTCTTCTACGTATCTCCTATCATATAGATATACCTCGGAATCTACGCCACCAGTTGCCAGCAAATTCTCCGAATGATGAGAAAAGGATAGTGTATTGAAGGGTTTCGTTCCGGTTATGGTAGCAACAGGTTTTGATTCCCTCGTATCATGAATTTGTAATGTACTGTCTTCTGATACAGTACCAAACAGCGACTTCTGGAAATTGTGCCATTGACAGTCATTAACTATGTCCGAGTGGATGTTCTCCCATTTTTGAACAGGTTCATTGCAATCGGAGGTGACGTCCCATAGGGCTACATTAGAGTCGTCCGACCCACTCAATAGGTGGCCCTTGATCAAAGGATTGAATGCAAGCCCATATCCATTGTCAGTGTGATATTGTAATCTTTTTGAAGCGGTGTCACGTTCGTTTGACCTATCATAAATATAGACGGTCCCTGTACCGCTAATAGTGGCAAGAATGTTAGGATCTTGGGGCATGTAGCGCGCTCTGGTAACTTCAGAGTCGTGTTTAAACTTCCGTGTAATTCTAATATTAGACCTCACTTGCTCTTCGTCGTTTTCTGTGCGGCTGGAAGTGTCTGTGACTTCAGTAGGCAGATCAACAACGGCAATTTTCAAGTAGTTTTGCTCCTCATCCGAAGTGTGTGTCCCTAAAATCAACTCTTGTCTTGTTACTGGATTTGGTGCGGAATGAGGTAGCCATTGTAACGTTAATGAGGGCCAAACGAGTCTCGTTTCGCTCACGAAATCATACATCATCGGGACATTGGATTTCCAGAGATCGTACTCTTCCGAAGGGTCCAGAGGTCTGTTTTCATCGGATGGAAGCTGTTGGAGGTCAATCCCAGTCAGTTGTGCCGCTGCAGCAAGCAGTTTCGGGTCGCTGAAGTCCATTGGTCGAATGTCGTTACGATGTTTTGGAGGTGCAGTTAGTCTTTGGTTTTAGCGTTCATTTCAGTTGCGATTTGAAAATTTCATCGAACAGTAAACAAATGATCTTTACCAGAACTGAAGCTGGAAACCTCCATCAAATCCAAAGAAAGAAAGATACGAACAGTAATGGAGTCACCACTGCGCTTTAAGTCTGTGTCTTTATCACCTTCCAAATCTGTGTCGACATCGCCTTCCAAGAGAAGGCGTTCCGTGCTTCTTGATAGGAGTGTCAACATACAGAATACGACCGAGGGTAGTGTCTCGAGTTGCTCCTCGAAATCCAGTTCGCCACAGAAGCGGACAGTGGAACTTTGGGGGCCGAACAGTGGCAATGTGAGTCCACTCAGGCGAAAATTAAACTTCTCGGGACCCTCGCGGTCGTGTACTCCATCACCCAAGAAGATGGCCACGCCGCTCCAACGGTTCACGTTTTTTGAGGAGTCCGATGATGTAAGGCAGGATGTTATAAAAGATCAGAGGAAGCTTCAACAGCTCCACTTTCATGATAACAAAGAAAACGCTAATAAAGACTCGGGCCCCAACAAAAAACTACCTCTTCGCTCTACAGTTCTTCAAGAGATATCTCTAGACTCAGCTAGGGAGCCAAGTGTCGCGCCAGCGGTGGATGACGAATAGAAGAATACTTGGGGTACATTGTATAAAAATTCGTCACATAAATAGTATACATTATATGTAAGGACAATCCTTTAAAAGCAAAGACGTGGTGGGTATTGACTTTCTTTTTTTTCCCAGAACTTGTAGTACCTTCGTTTCACTTGTAACTCGAATATTGATGTAGATTAAGAACATATTGCTGTATCAGGAACAAAGTGTGACGGCACTTTCATCACAATTGCCGAGCTTGCACTGGATGAACCATTGTCAGTGCTATTCCGGCTGGAATTTGTGCTGGACGCCCGCTTGTTCTGTTTGTTATCTGGAGTTTCGGTCATCACAAAGCTTTCTAAGTCCACTGAGCTTCTTCTCCGTTTCAACTCACGGTGTTTCACCCCCCGCAAATTCCACTTCTCCGGTGTCTTTCTCAGGAAGTTGTTAATGGTACGTCTCCAAACCTTTTTGTGCATGGATAGCGGCCAGTTAACAGGCGATTCGTGACCTTGGTAGATCAACAGATCGTAAAGCAGACCACCGGTCAGCGCACCAACAATGGGCGCAATTTGTGGCACCCACACGAAGTGGCGATGAGCCTGCCATATAATGTGCTTTTTGAAGCCGCATGCGTATAGTGCTAGACGTGGGCCCATGTCACGAGCAGGGTTCATAGCACAACCTGTTTGGTAGGATAGAGAGGCATTGATGACGAAGGACATGAAGAACGCAGCCAATGGGAAGATGTGGTTGGTCAAGGAGGTGTAGGAATCGGTCAACGCAAATGCACACAGCTGCAAGACTGCCGTGCACACCAACTCGGAGACAAACTGTTTTTGTCTTGTCAAGTACGGTTGTGGAACGACGTAGAAAAAGTTACCGACAGCCTCCAGAGTTGTGTGCTCTGGGTATGCCTGACCAATACAGACACGGTAGAAACTGTAACTGATTAGAGTCCCCAGGAATGCCCCGATGTATTGTCCAAGGATATAGATGGGGACTTTCTTACCGGGGAAACCTCTGAAGATAAAACTGCTGATGGTGATTGCTGGGTTCAAATGGGCACCCGATATGGCACTCCCACCTGCAGCAAACCAGCCAAGCATACCTGCACCAGCCCATCCCATGGCGATGTTGTCGAACGTACCAGAACTCGTGGACGAGATCAGGTACTTCAAAGAGTCGATCATCTTCAAAGTGTTTTCATTGAGGTCTCCACCTGCGGCTATGACCTCTCTGACCGCTTTTTGGTATTGGTCTATCTGCATCTGTTGGCCCAGATGGACTTGTGTCACGACAGAACCACCGAAGAACAGCATGACCATCGTCCCCATTATCTCGGCGAAGAACTCCTTCAGATAAGTAGCCTTTATCGCAGAGTATGTGTTGATAGGGTGGTATGTGGATGGCAAAACCGTGGGGGTCAGCGGGTTCTGGTACAGTGCCTTTGGCTTGACCATGATGGGCAGGTTGTCTGTCTCGAGCGCGTCTTCGAAAATGCTCGAAGAAGTTGGTGGTAGCGGAGGTTGCCCGCCGGCCCCGTCCGCCAGGGCGTCGATGGAGATATTCGAGGCGGAGCCCGCTCTCCTCTGGAACCTGTTTCTCAAGAAACTCTCACTGTTGTGGGCCAAATTGTGCGAGGAACCAACAGCGACGTTCGTGTTCGGCACGACTTCTTGCACGGGGAACTGGGCCCCACCGTCCCTCATGGAGAACTCCTGTAGGAAATATGCAGCTGGTCGAGACGTCGAGGTGAACGGACCGGTGGATTCATCGTCGAAGGACCGACCGTCCTCCTCTTCCTCCGGAACATCTTCTAAATGTGTATGTGATCTTGCCGGCATAGCGCCCTATCTAGATCGATGGGGTGAGTATACGAGGTAAACAGTATAAAGAAAGTAAAGATCTGTGGGGAATTGTGCTTGGCACAAACGACAAACAGCCAAGAAGTAACCATCGCTGATCACAGAGGATAAATGGTTACATCTATATATATATATTTCTCTGTATTACTTGAAAGAACGCCCGGGCACACTCCTAAAAAGGTAAGCAAAGAGCACGACGACTCCTATTTCTTTTGTGCGTACAGAACGGGAGAAGAATAGAAGTGCTTCCTCTGTGTCGGGGAATTATGCATCGGGGAATGCAGACCGACTGCCCCTATTACTTCGCCGGTAACATACTGCGCTCGGGCTCTCGGCTCTCTGCATTGTGACATCGCAGTGCTGTGCGCGCCGTCGGGCGAAGCGGGGTGGAGCGGGGCACGGCGGATTAGTTAATCCGGTTTTATTGTCTGCTTCCTGTACGGCGCTTTCACTGCCATCTCCTTTTTCTTCTTTTTTCCGCTTCTCTTTCTCTTTTCTCTATTGTTTATTTTATTTTATTTTTTCTTGCGTAAGTGGCTTTCTATTGTTTTCGGACAGGCGTCGCCCGCTTCAGGAATTGCCTACACCGAGCCTGTTATGAGCTTGGCCCAGGCATTTACCGGCGTGTAGTGGAAGAGAGCGTGTTGCTGATGGGAGTGGGAGTGGGAGTGGGAGTGGGTGAGCGGTGTTACCCCTCGAAGACGTATTTTTACATAATTCCATATGTCAGCAAATGTGCTAAACACCGTAGCATGAGTGTTACAAGTCAAGAGCGGTGGTGTTCAAGCGGTCTGCGGGATACACCGATGGGGGACAGACACGCCGGAACCCTTGGTGCCCGTGACGGTAATGCGGCAGCCGTACCCTCAACGTCGTTTATGTCTTGTGCGGTCTTTTCTCTGCATTCTGTCGTGTTGTCTCTGCGCACGTCTGTCTGTGTATACATTTCTGTCCCGATCAGGTAAAATGTAAACAGTGTACGAGGCTGAATATAATATGTTAGAGCCTTCAAGAAAAAAGAAAAATAAAGTAAAAACACACATACATACATACATACATACAGGCAGATTGAAACTAAGGAATAGTTGAATCTTCTATTACCAGCAACGCTTACAGGACCACCACGGTTTATGATGTGCGAGGTTACGATACCTTTCCACTCTCTTGCAGTGCTACTGCCAGATCAAGAAGATATCATTTTCAAAACAGACCGTAAATGGTCGCAACAACCCCCGCCGAAGTTGAGCGCTTCGCTGAAATGCGACAGTATGGCCAAAATGATATATAACATGCCAACAACAGCAAATGAAATACGGTTCAAGCAAGCTAATAGTCTGCTATATCACATCAACTGCTATACCACTTGGAGCGCGCAGGGTAAGTGCGAAGGTGTTGCCCTGGTCACTTTACCGTTGGAGCTCGGCGATTCATCCCCTGAATCCTTTGCTCTATCTGACGAACACAAAAGTATGATCGAACAATTGGCAAACGACTGCGATATCGAGTTCATCCTTACAAAGGGGGACTGCTACGAAACTGCAAGGGCGGGCGCTCATATCTACGCTCACATCATAGGCGAAGATAAAAACGTTTCAGATGCAAAATCGTTCATGGCCGTGCTCTTGGATAAAGTTACAGCAGCACCGGAACACGAACTAATCTTGGATGTTATGGAGCTCGAGTCTGTGTCTCTGGTGCCTCTAGTGATAGGTCACAACGCCAATAATTTACCCCTGTTGCAAAATACTCTGCTGACAAAAGTATACCCGCCCTCCTTGAACTCTGATGCTAGACAGCTCCTTTTCACAAGTACTTCAGCACCGATGCTAGCTCAAACAAAGGACATAATCGGTCAACATATCTCCGTGCTCACGAAAACGTCACTGTACTACGGAAGACTTCCCAATGTGCCACTTCTCAAACTAATCTACATTGAGAAGTTCAAAACCAACTCAATCATGACATTGATGATACGATTTCAAACGTACATTAAGTTGAATATGGATAGTATGTTTGTTGAATTCCAGGCTGTAACACCGACAATACTACAGACTGTCATGAAAGTGTTCACTGTGCAGATACTACAGCCAATCATGGAATTGTGCATAACGTACAAACAGGGCACCTCAATAAATAAAAAGGACTTGCTGAAACTGTTCGATAATCTTACAGTGTGTTCTGTCTTGAAGAAAGACCCTATACCGCGGATCACTTTAGTCTCAGAGTATACAATCCTAAACAGTATTCTCCCCAAGATTATGAACTTTCAAAGTGATCAGTTAAGGCAAATGAAACTGATATGCCAAGTGCATTCTGAATTCCACGATTTCGTATGCGGAAAGAAGAGCGGCAAATTGACTAGAATAATGGACCGGTTCGAAAAGTGTTTGATACAACTTACCAATGACGACATCAACGGAGTTGTCAACCCCATCATGATGGATCTGTGCCTAATAAGTGACTCTCGCGAACAGTTCCCGCAGTGTTTTAAGTATATGGTAGACGAATTACCAGCAGAGAAGCTCTTTTATCTCCCTGAGTTATTCCACAGACCCATTATCGGCACCGGAGGCTCGATTATCCAAACAATCATGAGAAAGCATAACGTTTTCATACAGTTTTCCAATAGTTTTTTGCTGCCTCAGGGGAAACTGGCGTTGACTCGTTACGATAACGTCCTCATCAGGTGCCCAAACAAGAACAAAGAAAGTATTGACCCTGCCAGGATCGAGTTGCTAACGCTTATGGACAACTTCAATATGGTACAGTATGAAGAGACTTTAAATTTGACACCATGCATGTTTAATGACATCGTATTATTCAAAGACTTAAACTGCATACCTCAGTTGGAAAAAAAATACAACGTCTTCATCAAATTCCCAAACTATGTATCGAAGGAGTCGAAATTATCCATCCATGGTCTAGACCAAGTAGTCTGCAAAAACGCAGCTAACGAATTAAAACACCTTCTATGGAGTAAAGAAGTGAAAATAGTACTACCCTCCAAGTTTGAAGATTTTGTTGCCGAGAATGAGCTTGCAATCGCGAACGAAATAATCATGCCGTTTCAAAAAATATGGAAGTCTATCATTATACAGGGAAAGGATACTCTGTCGATGACATACAACCAGGAAGAGGATTTAGCTCATCAACTGGATGTTCTTTCGGAGTATTTATTATCTAGGGACATTGAATTAATCGAAACCGTAAAGGTTTGAACTTCGTCTCTTACTCTTAGCTAGCCTGAAATTTGCATTACATTATGCGTAACACATGCATTATATACACAGTTGATATGAAATAGATAATTACAACCTTGTCTTCAGCGTCTCATTTAAAAATACTACGCATTGATCAAATACCCTAAGCGTCACTTCTTTCTCCGTCAGCTCATTAGTGGAAGAAATTGTCCTCAGATGTTTGCAGTTGAGCATATAAGCCGTGTATGCCTCCCCGGGGCTCTTCCATGACCTTCTCAGCTGATACTGCCAGCTAAGTATATTTTTAAAGATTCTGTGGGTCATCGCCACATCTCGGTTACTGTGCGTTTCATCAACCGACTGAATAACAAACTTCAAGGAATTAGCAACAACGAGCCTCCAATCATGCTTTACCAAGGGACGGTTGGTAAGAACCAAAGCACGTTTCGCCTCGTAGTCCTCGTATCGGTACTTGTATGCTATGTAGCTTGTATAAACTTGTTTAATGCTAAGTCTTTGGGACACTAACGGTCGTAATCGCATAAACCGTCTATAGCTGGCTCTTATAAATTCGGCGTCACTTTGTTCGGAGACATCACAAGATAAAAGAAACCGTCCCGGTTGTTTGAGAACAGTCTGCACACTGCTCATGACAGCTTTTCTGGTATTGATGGTGGGTAGTTGCATATATGGTTAGCTTCCTTCGAGATGACCTTGATTTACATACTTGTTTCGTGAGTGAAAATTTATTTTAAAGAGATGAGTTCAACTGCACTTTCCTCCCAACGACCAAAAGAAGAAAGACTATTGATGCAAGACGAGCTACCGTCGTATGAAGCGGGGTCAAGTAATCGTTCTGATGAGGAAGACTCGTCGTCGGAGGAGTCTGCGGTATCCTCATTATACGTATCGAGGGAAACAACTGTAGATGAATACGAAGACAGTAATTCAGAGCTTGAAAATAATGCGTCCGAGGTACCCGCTGATGTCGTATCGATGTTCAAGCCAGTCCGCAATATCAATGTCTTTACGGATGGCTTAAAAGATGGTGACATTTTTATTGGTTTGAAGGATAAACAAACTTTATACATATCCGGAGTCTTCGATTTACAAGTTGTGAAAGGTGGAATTGTTTACAATAATGTGCATTATAATGCATCCAAACAACAAATCAAGGTCTGGCATCCGCTTTGTAACTCAATTCCTGCTTTTCAATGTTCTGTGTATGCTGGGTGGACAGAAAATTTGCACTCAGCAAAACACTCTTGGATGGGCGAATTTACATGCGTTTTAAAAATTTCTAGTGGAGCAGCAAAAGGTATTATGGATTGTCAAAAACTGTATCCAGAATTGAAATACCTTTGGAAAATTAAGAGCTCTGATAAGCAGATTGGTAATGACTGTTCCTCTTTCAGCATTCTTTCAGAGAACGATACATCGTTCCAACCTTTGAAGATTTCCATGGACTGGAGAGATAGCATAGAAAAACTACAAATGTTTCACAAGAACTGCCAACATGATATGCGAGTCATGGTTATTGGAGCGAAAAATTCAGGCAAATCTACTTTATTAAGGCTGCTTGTCGAAAAGTTCTTGTCTAATAGCTCTCGGAAACATATTGCTTCTGAAGATTCATTACTGTACCTTGATCTCGATCCAGGTCAACCGGAACTGTCACATCCCGATTGCATGTCTTTAGCCCAGATAAATCAGTTTTCCAAGAGCTCATTGGGCAATAATTTTGGACAATCTAACCTACAGTTCTTAAAACAGTGTTATTTGGGATTAACCTCTCCGCAAGACGATCCAAAGCTATATTTAGAGCTAATCGATTCTTTGATTCAGTCTTTTGAGGATCAAAATTTTGTGGGTACGTCACTACTGAACCTGCCGGGATGGGTCAAAGGTTTTGGCATCAATATTATAAATCATGTCATTGCAAGGTATAAACCTACGAATATTATAATAATGGAGATAAACGAGAGATATAATTTTTCTGAAGAGTTAGTTATCCCAGAAACTTTTTCCTCGTCTCTGCAAAACCAATATTCACCCTCAATAATGAAATTAACGCCATACCATCCCCATCATTTGCACGTAAATCCAAGCAGGCTTTCAAACTTTGATGTATTTAACCAACAAAAATTTCAGGCATCTCAGTTACGTACACTCAAAACTCTGCTATTGTTCCATTCGACAGAAAAATCAGACCAAGAATTAAATTATGATTTTAGGCCGCTTTTGCTGCAGGCTCCCATGCAGGTATCAATAGGTGTCAAGGAGGGAATTTCTGCAATACAATTTTTGAGTGAGTTTCAAAACATGGATAAAGCAGATATAAGGGGTGCGTTAGAAGGGACCATTGTTGCATTGCATCGGTACGACATTCTTGCTGAGGATGATAGTTTCGAAGATAACATAAAAAAGTCAGGTATTTATCCGCTTGTTGGTCAAGGAAATTTACAGAAGCTGGAATATGTTACATTGGTATTAATTCATTCTATTGATGAGGCGAACAAGCTTATGAATGTCTATTTACCTCTGTGTGATGAGAAAAAGATTCATAATAGTCATGGTTTAAATACCAGATGGATTCTTATGAGAAGTAAGACGGAAACACCGTTGCACGAGCTATACCCCCCTCGTTCTCTACTCGACAAGTATGCAGATCTGAAAGAACAAAACTTCCCATATATATCCACCGAAAGGAGGAAAAAACAGGAGCACGTCTGGAAAGTCCGTAAAAATGTTCAGAGAAGGGGGCATTTGATGAAATAGAAAATGATTTAAAATCAATGAATTCGGTCATATTATACAACTTTTTTTATAGATATTTAATTAGGTAACCAGTCACTCTTCGCTCTTCAATTCGACCTGGTCATTCCATCCCAGTTTCTTATTCAACTTGTCATATTTTATTCTATCTTTATCACTCACAGATGGTTTGATTTTCTGCAACGCTCTTTGGAAATCCTTCATAGTGACAATAATATGTTCGTCAGATACGCCAACGCTCAAATCTTCAAACTCTTTATCTAAATTATTGTCAACAACAGACTGGAGTTCGTCGGTCTTGAAAAAGCTTCTTTTTAACGCGGAAACAGAACTTTCTCTAACGAGGGCCGCCAAATCAGCACCTGAAAAGTTCTGGCAACGAGAATCATTAATTATCTCTGCAAAATCGATGTCAAGAGCCACGGGAGTACCATTTGACCTCAAAAGGGTCTGCAAAATATCCAATTTTTCCTCTTTTGTTGGTAGCTCGATAAAGATGGTTTTGTCCAATCTGCCTGGTCTCAACATGGCAGGATCAATCATGTCTGGTCTGTTAGTTGCCCCAATGACAAAAATACCGCGACGATCGTTTAAGCCGTCCAGTTCTGTCAATAATGTATTGACCACCCTGGAGGAAGACTCGGATAAGGAAGTGTCTCTTCTTGGTACGAGCGCATCCAATTCATCAAAAAAGATGACACATGGGATTGAGGCCCTTGCTCTCGTAAATACCTGTCTAATTGCTCTCTCAGATTCCCCAACATATTTGTTCAGTAATTCTGGTCCCTTTATTGAGATAAAGTTAGCCCTAGACTCGTTGGCAACCGCCTTGGCCAATAAAGTCTTACCACAACCTGGTGGCCCCCATAGAAGTACACCAGCAGGTGCGTTTATACCCACTTTCTCATACAGTTCAGGTCTTTTAATTGGCTGCACAATAGCCATATTTAATTCCAACCTGACGTTTGAAAGAGCTCCTATATTGTTCCATGTGACATCTGGAACTGTAGCAAAGCCCTCTCGTTTTGCTGTGGGTTGTATGGTTGGAAGGGCTTTCAGAAAATCCTCGTATTTGATTGAGAGCGTTTGTAGCTCAGTATCATTCAAGGGCTCTGGGTAATTCTGAATAAATCTCTGGATAATGGAGAGAGGTAGTGGATTTATCATGTTAGCTGTGTTTTTCAATTCTGTGTCTCGATCTATCTCCATCGTGTCGTTTACCACCGAGTGTTCAAATATACGTTTGATAGCGCAGGTTCCAGCCGCAGTGGTCAATGCTTTCAAGTCTGCGCCAACAAACCCCGGCGTTAGTTTTGCCAGTTGTAAGAAATCAATCTCACCATCAAGCTTCAAGGTCGAGGAAAGCTTCTTTAAAATATGCAGTCTGGAGACCTCATTCGGTACATTCAAGCATATTTCCCTATCAAACCTACCTGCTCTTCTCAGAGCGGCATCCAATGAATCGGGTCTGTTTGTAGCGCCGATGACAATAACAGGTTTACCGCCTGTCTTCTGTAGAGTCAGCTCATCCATCGATGTAAGCAATTGAGCTACAATACGTTTTTCCATCTCTCGCTGAGCACCGCCATCTCTTTTAGGTGTGATAGCGTCGATCTCATCAAAAAATATTAGACATGGGGCAATTTGTTGGGCCTCCTCGAATAAATCTCTAATCTTCTTTTCACTTTCCCCAGACATGCCGCTTACCACCGATGGTGCTGAGACGGAGATGAAAGGAACCTTTAGTTCACCTGCAAGGGCGTTGGCTATGGAAGTTTT
Organism: Huiozyma sinensis; assembly: GCA_030705205.1. Classification (NCBI taxonomy): domain Eukaryota; kingdom Fungi; phylum Ascomycota; class Saccharomycetes; order Saccharomycetales; family Saccharomycetaceae; genus Huiozyma; species Huiozyma sinensis. The sequence continues at coordinate 17,826 of JANIWX010000037.1, forward strand.
ACCACAGCCAGGTGGGCCGTGTAATAGAACCCCGCGCGGTGGATCAATTCCCGTAGTTTCGAATATCTCAGGGTGCAAAATTGGCAAGCCAATAAGTTCCATCAACTGTGCTACAACATCATCCATACCGCCCAGTGACTGCAAATTGGTTTCAGGTGGAGTTCTATCCTTCTTCCGTCTCTTCGACTTGGTGCTATGGTGCTGCTGTGAAGCTCGCTTGCTTTTGCTCGGCGTCCTGTCAGATTCTGGTTCTGACTGCTTCCAAGAGCTGACAATGTCCTTATTCATGTCGTTATTTGCCCTCTCATCATTCAGGGTCGTTGCAACCGGTGTGGCATCAGTATCAAACTCGCTGATCTCGTCCTCATCGGCGCTCACTTCTTCTGCCTCCTCTTCTATCATTTCCTTCAGCACCCTATCAATAGTTTTTTCAAGTACTACTCTCTTAACCCTTTGTAAAGACAGATCTTTAGCTTGGGAGAACATAAGTATCTCCTGTACTGACATATCTTTAGCCCAAAATACAGTGTCATCTCCTTCCAGACCTTTCCGCTTCGAATCCAGTGTCTTTTCCTCTAGTAATCTAGAAATTAGCGCTGCAATCTTTGCATCAAATGCTGCGCTCACGGTGTGCTTTCCAGCAGGTCTCCTCATAGCATACGCCTGACTACTCTTTGGTTGACTGCTGGCTGTCGGACGTTAAAACCTGCGATGACTATAAGGTGAAGATAATATTGAAAATTTTCAAAGGTCTTTAACGATCAACGCTAGTAACAAGCAGCAAGCTCAACGAAAACAAAAATCGCGTTGGTAAGATGCTTTGTGCTATTAGTGGGAAACCTTGTAAGCATCCAGTCGTGTGTCCATCATCACGTTGTATTTTTGAAAGAGACTTGTTACTGCAATGGCTTGACACGCACAACGGGAAGGATCCGATCACAGGCCAAGTAGTCACTAAGGATCAATTGATTGAGCTGAAACAGGACCCTGCATTTGCAAATCCAGTGAACTCAGCTACGCTAGCCACAAATTATTCAATACCCAACTTACTATCCTCTCTACAGAACGAATGGGATGCTATTATGTTGGAGAACTTTGAGTTAAGGAGGCAATTGGACGATTTAACGAACAGGCTTTCGCTGGCATTATACGAGAGGGATGCTGCCAAGATTGTTGCTGCCAAAGCGCTTCAACAAAATGATAACAATTCTAGTTTACAGACTCTAAATGTGGACACAATAAGTGACAATGTGCGCGCTGAATTTATCGCGCGTTCTAAGGAGTATATCAACCTGACGAAGCAGCAGACCAAGGCAGATAAATGGAACTGGAACACAGGGAAGGACATAACAGAGTGTACAGTTCAAGATTCTTGGGATACTGTATGTCCTCCGTCGCTGGAATCCGCAAGAGGAATTCTTGATGGTAGCGAGCGTATTACTGTAGTTACTGTTGAGGGCAATGCCATTGTACTATCCAACCAGGGGATTCATAACGTGTCTGTTCCCCCCAATTTAAACTATGCTAAAGCTACAATGATGAATACAGTTCTTTACGCTACTACTGAAGGTGAAATTGGCCGTTTGTCTGTAGACACAAATGACGTTGTAAAGTGCAGTATTCAAAGTACAGACGTTTTATCAATGTTCTCGCACGAATTCATTCTTCCAGACCATTTTATCACTGTCCTTAGAAATGGATCTATCTATCTGACAGGCAGCCGAACGACGACCAGATTATGCCCGGAACTTCCCAAGGCAGAATACTTGGGTGCAGACTTGCACAAAGATGGCCTGCTGCTAACGCTGTTCACAGCTGACGAGGTCATTGTGCTGGACATCACTGACACTGGGGCTAGCGTATCTGCCAGTTTCAAAGTGGGGCAAGACATAAAAAATGCCGGGCCTGTGCGGGGAATATATTTCCCTACCAATGGGTACTGGCTCATGGTTCATTCGGGCTCAGAGGTTGTCACTTTTGACCTAAGGAAACCACAGCCCACGTACGCAGTCAAACCGCTAACGTTACCTCACGATTCCGCGCTATGGACAGCACATCATAGCGGCAAGTATTTGTTCGTGCTCAATGGAGAGGAGGGTGTGACCGCATACCAGTACAAGAAAGCATTGAAAGACTGGGAAACACTGTCCCAGTGTCTGCTGCCCTCGCACGTGGAGAATGTTGAACATTTCGGGTGCATGAGAGAGAGCGCAGAAATCAGCCTGGTGCTACAATCTCGACAAAAGACCTCCTATATAAAGTTAAAATAATAATAATAAAAGATACATTTCTGACGTACTGATTAAACGACACGTCTTTAGCAAGACACCCAACGAAGACAGAGACGATCAAACGATGCTGGAGTCACTTGCTGCCACCCTGTTGAATCGGGTGCTTGGCTCATACGTGGAGAATTTTGATCCAGCGCAACTAAATGTCGGGATCTGGTCTGGGAACGTGGAGTTGCAAGATTTGAAATTGAGGGGAGACTGTTTGGACTCACTTGAACTACCTTTAGAGGTCGAGAACGGGGTATTGGGGTCATTAGTGCTTAGTGTACCCTGGTCTAATTTGAAGAACAAGCCTGTGAAGATTGTTATTAACGACTGTTACCTGCTTGTGAAACCGAGCTCGTTCTCATATAATGAATCTGAAGAGGCTGAAAGAGAGTTGAAATTGAAATTGAAGAAGCTGATGCAATGGGAATTGAACAATCAGGCTAGGCAGGCCGTTTCTGGCGTAGGTGATGATGCATCGTCAGCACAGAATGAATCGTTCATGCAGTCTCTGATTACAAAGATCGTTGATAATCTGCAAGTGATCATCAAAAATATCCATATAAGGTACGAAGATACATCGTGCGTGTTTTCGAAGACACCAGCAGCAATTGGGTTTACTTTGGCAGAGTTATCTGCGGTTTCGACGGATGAAAACTGGAAACCGAGTTTCATAGAGATTAGACAGTCGCTAACCCATAAGCTGCTTACATTGGATTCATTGGGAGCTTACTGGGACACTGACGCACGAGAGATTTGCTGTGCGGAGGAAGATGAAGATGTAACCCAATTTAAGGATAAGTTCAGCAATCTAAAGAACCCCGAGCAATACCTCTTAAAGCCCGTCTCAGGTACAGGGAAATTGAGTATTAATAAACTGGGCACTACTGAGACTCAGCCACATGTATCGCTACAGCTGGTGTGCAAAGAATTTGGTATTGAACTGGATGATAAACAGTATGCAGATCTGTTAACCACAATCTCTAACACGCATTTCCAAAAACAGACTGAGAAATTCAAGACACAGAGACCTACTTTCACTCCTGAGGAAAATCCAAGGGGCTGGTTCCAATACATCGCAAAGTGCGTATTCCATGAAGTTAAACAGAAAAACAAAATGTGGACTTGGGATCGCATCAAAACTGTCTGTTCCAGTAGGAAGGAATACGTGAGGTTGTGGATTGAAAAATTGAAGCTACCTAATTTGGAGGAAAAGTTACCAAATAAAGATGATGAAACGCGCTTACAACAGTTGCATGAATCATTGAGCTACGAGACAATCATTATCTTTAGAATGCTTGCCAAGAGAGAAAGCGCTAGAATGAAACTAAATTCGGAGGGTACCGCAACGACGAAAGACACCGCATCCGTAACTAAGGGATCCCAATCTGGAGCAGCATCCACTCATAAAGGCTGGTTATCTTCTTGGTGGAATTCTGGGAAGGAAACACATACCGTCCAAGATACCGACCTTGTCATGACAAAGGAACAGAGACAAGAACTTTATGATGCCATTGAATTTAATGAGTCTGAAATGGATAAAGGTATCGTTGATTCGCAAGTTCCAAACCATTATATCACTTGGCATTTGGCTGGTGTTCTGGAAAAGGGTTATTTGGGCTTGAAAAAGGATAATCAAAAGTTGGCACAGGTCATTTTCCAGCACTGTGAACTGGATTTTTGCAAAAGACCAAACTCTTACTTGGCATCTTTCAACTTGAATCAGTTTAATGTTGAGGATCAAACTGCCAAAAGTTTATACAAGCATATCGTGAGTCCTAAAGCAGTTGATGGTGCTACGAATGACCGACTTTTCAACATTGAGTACGAATCAAACCCCTTGTCAAATATTGCTGATGCTAGGTTAGATTTGAAGCTGTTGGGAACCACTGTGTTTTATCACGTCTATTTCCTTGCTGAGGTAATGAAGTTCTTTCAACCGAAGCAGCAGCATATGGACACCATAGGAGCCATCATCAGCGCTGCAGGGGCAACCGTGGATGGATGGACAACACAAACCAGAATGGGTATTGAATCTCTACTGGAAGATCATAAAACATTAGCTTTGAATCTTGATTTACAAGCTCCATTGATTATTCTTCCTGTTGATCCCCGTATTTGGGACTCGCCGTGTATTGTTATTGATGCTGGTCATATTTCAATGATAAGTGATGTTGTGCCAAAAGAAAAGATTGACAGTATCAAGCAACTCTCGGTTCAAGAATATGATAGTATTGATGATAACGAGATTAACAGGCTGATGTTTGATAGGTACCACATTACATCCCAGGATACGCAAATTTTAGTTGGGACCAGCGTAGAATCCACACTATCCAGTTTAGCCGATAATGATACTTTTTGTGTTTTGAACAAAATGCAATTAGACATTACTTTAGATCTTTCTATTTTACCAAAGGCCCATAAGTTACCCAAGATTAAAATTTCAGGTCACTTACCAAAACTGACATTGGCCTACAATGACTATCAGTACAAGATTATAATGGACTTTATAGCGCATTGTGTCCCAGAGTTAGATGACTTTGGTATTGTGGCCCAGCACAGTAACGTTTCTGATGATGTTATAGATCAAAAAATTGATCAAGCAAGGCTAGCAGAGACTTTGAAACTTTTGGGAACTGTCTCGGAGTTAGAACTTTTACAGAAAAAGCTGAATGTAACTTTTGAGGTTGATGAGATAAAGTTTTCGATGTTGAAGTGCATAGACACACAGTCAATGGAATGTAAAAAGCTTGCTGATCTTGCGGGTACAAGGTTCAGGTTCAATTTCGTGAAAAATTTGAAAGGTATGGACCTTGATATTAGTGCACATTCTTTAGACGTCGAAGACTACATTGAGAACAGCTCTGTTTCAGAATTCAAAAAATTGATTTCTTCAGATGTGGAAGGACATGGGGAAGAAGATGATCTTTTTTCGTTACAATATAAGAGGACACAGAGAATTGTAACCCATAACTCAACTTATATTGAACTGTTTGATCAGAACTTGGACATTAACATGACCAAACTTAAGTTGGTTATTACGCCAAAGTCCATTTTAACCTTACTCAATTACTCTGTTTTCACCTTTACTACTCCGCAGGTGGAAGAATTGCCTGCAGATGCGTTAAAACACAATGTGGAAGGCAAAGACGATTCTCCTCAAAAGTTAAACTTGAATATCAATATGGAAGGTTTGTTAATAATTTTGAATGATGAAGGCACGAAATTAGCGACGCTAGACCTATCAGCTGGTAAGCTCAAAATATTGATGTTACCAGAAAGCATGAAAGTGGATATGACGTTGGATGGGCTGGATCTCACAGATGAGGTAATCCAGAACAGAAGCCGCTGCTCTCCTGCCAGAAAGCTGATTTCCATGGATGGTGACCAATTGGTAGAGCTACAGTATGAAATTTTTGATTCTGAAACCAACCAGAGAAATTATGATTCCCTGTTCAAGTGTGTAACTGGTTCAATGTTCGTCAATTTTAACGATGCGGCCATAAACAGGATACTAAAATTTGTCTACAAGTTCCAAAAAATGAAGTCGTACTTTGACGCTGTTAGACAAGCAGCATATAGCCAAGTTCCTACAATTGAAACGGTAAAAAATATGAAATTAGATGTTCTGATAAAATCACCCATTGTTCAGTTTTCAAAAGAGAGAGACGTCAAACTGAACTTGTCGGACGTGATCAAGTTTTATTTGGGTGAACTTTTTATCCAAAATGAGTTTATCACTGATTCAAATGGTTCAAAACTGAATAGAATTAACGCAGGTTTGAGAGATGGTCAAATCTCATCAAGTTTGTATCTGGAAAACGGGTTAATACAAGAACTGAGTTTGGCAGAAAAGATGAGCGTTGTCTTCGATATAATGCATAACACGCAGAAAACAGACTCCAACTCCGCGGAATTTGATGTGGATGGTCGTGTAGAAGAACTGTCATTAAATGTCACTGAATTACAGCTGCAGTATCTGTATGAGATTGTTGATAAGGTATCTCGTACCTTTACGGTAGATGATGTGGAGCCCGTACAGATATCACCACAAGATCTGGACCTGGATATTAATTCTCCCACGCCTATCAAGATGCCTTCGGAAAGTATATCAAATACGCCATCCGATAAGGTTCCACCTGAGAGCAGCGCGAAAAGTTGCCATTTAAATCTCTCTTCACCGGGTATATCCCTAACATTGTATGATAATACGTCACTAGTCACGTCGATCGAGGACTCTAGTATAACAAGAGTCACCTTTCAGGATATGGCATGCGTTTACGACGTTCAGAACGATGGTACCTCGTCAGGTGAAGCTTATATTGCAGCTTTTAAACTGGAAGATACCCGTGAGACGAAGGATAGTAAGTATACTGAACTGATCCCTAAAATGAACAAAGAGGGAAATCAGTTTTCTGCTGTCCTTTCTAGAAAGTGGATTGAAAGTGGTCTTTTGACAAACTTGTCAGTAACAATCAACAGTCCACGTTTTATCTTGGCAATGGACCATATGATGGCACTTAAAAGATTCTTTGATATTATTTCCGCTCCGAAGACCTCTCTGGAAACAGCTGAAAACACCAAGATTAATCCTGCACCAATGGTTGAAATGAGAGAAGAGCATACCTACAGACTGTTCCAATACTCGCTGAATGTTGTTGATTCGGCTGTTTTATTACTGGCCGATCCCTCGGACATCAATACGGAGGCAGTCGTTTTTAGTGTGGGGCAATTTTTGTTTACAGAGCAAAATATTACAACTCTTTCAGCTAACAACATAGGTATGTTTTTATCGAAGATGAACACTACAGAGGAGCACGTCATTAGATTATTAGATGACTTCTCCACTTCTGTAACAATCGACAAAAGAAATTCTACCAAAGAAAGGTTGCTTACCGATATTCGTGTCTCGCTAGAACCAATCATTATGCGTATCTCTTTGAGAGATATAAGACTGGCAATGTTGATATTTAACCATGCTGTTTCATTGTGGAATGAGTACAACAAGAGCCTTGGACCAGGTGAGGAGGAAGACCAAAAACCAAAACGGCCAGCCATGTTTTCAAAAGAGTTTGAAAGGAAATTGATGAAGTACGCACCAACTTTAAATACCGTTGCGAGTGTTGAGTCTGATCAAAATAGTGCATATGCCAATGACCCTGATATTCGGTTGAAGGGTGAAACTTTAACTGCCGATTTCGGTGGCTTTAGAATGATTTTACTCGGTGACGTTCATGAAATGCCTATTTTGGATACAAACATCAATTCTTTCACTCTGGGGGCCAAGGACTGGTCTACAGAACTTGATGGGATGACTACAATGGAAACATCTGTGAATATTTTCAATTACTCCAGATCCAGTTGGGAGCCACTGATAGAGCCAACCAACATTTCTTTCCACTTGTCAAAGGGCTGGGATGCAAACTCGACCATTGTTTTAGATGCTATAACGAGGGAAGTGACGGAAATTACCTTGTCGTCCCGATCCATTGCTGCCTTATCAAATATTCCTGGTTCGCTTAACAGTGATCTCCGTTTAACTCCCAGAGGTTCCAAAAAGCCATATATGCTAGTCAATGATGTTGGGTTCGATCTTTTGGTTTGGATCAAAACTGAAGATGAAGAGGAGAGGAAAAACTTTACGACTTTGAAAAATGGAGAAAGTCTTCCTTGGGAGTTTGAAGATTGGATGAGCATTAGACAACGGTTAGACACGGATAATAAAAAAAGTATTTTGAATGTTGCAGTAGCCAACGAGGCTTATAGTACCGTACTAACCATTGATGCAACTGGTGAAGGTGAAGACCTCTATGTTTTAAAGCCTGCTGTGAATCATGTTCACCGAAGGTTGGTTTGCGATTTGAAATGTAGTGAGGATAACGTCAAAGTGATAACTTTTAGATCGACGCTGCTGCTAGATAACGCTACTTGTACCAGACTCCAGATCAAGGTAGACTCTCCAGAGTCTACAGCACCAACAATTCTGACCATTGAGCCGTCTTCGAGCCATTCGATCCCCGTGGAATATGCGTACAGCTGCAAATTGTTCTTCAAACCTAGTATCGAACCAGACTATGGCTGGTCAGAAGAGGGAGTGTCGTGGACTGAGCTTTTGACAAAGCCTGTCTCACTTGAGTGTGTGTCTGGATCATCCTCACTCAGAAAGTTTTATTTTGAGCTGAACGGCAAATATGACTCGAACGAACCGTTGGCCAAGATTTTCCCTCACATGAAGATTATAATCTCTCCATCACTGATTATTGAAAATATGTTGCCATTCGATATGGACTACAGTATCGTATCCAAAAGGGCTGATATGAAAAACTTCTCTTTATTGAAGAAAGCTGATAAAGTGTCAGTTCATAGCGTTTCCCTAGATGAATTCCTTTTGTTGTCTGTTCAACCTCATATTGAAGGTTGTGGTAAATCTAAGCCATCGATTGTAAATACACCAAAGAAAACATCTTTGCAGCCTGAAAACACTCTTACGGTTGACATTGGAAATGGTCAGCTGCTGACGTTGATGATAAAGTATCAGAGTATTGAAGGGTCTAGGGCAAAAGTGCTGAAAATTTATTCACCTTATATTATTCTGAACGGAACCGACAGAGATCTTTACATTGAGGGTGCCAATTTTAATGTTGCTCATTCTAAAGTTTTGATCCAGGAAAAGGATGAAACGAAAAGGTACACTCAACCTTTGATGTTTTCGTTCAACTCGTCCCATAGCAGCAGTAACAGAGCAAGAATAAAATTCAAGGATACAGACTGGAGTGTACCGTTATCTTTCGATGCCATCGGGCAATCCTTTGATGGTACTTTGAATGACCTCAATAAATCCCGTGAATCCAATGTGGGTATCAACATCTCTGAAGGTCTTGGGAAATACTACTTGAGTAAGATCATCAATATCAAGCCTCGTTATATGGTACAAAACGATCTTGATTTTGCAATTGACATATGCGAGTTGGGTTCTTCTGACAACATCCGCCTCGGACCTGGTAGCATGCTTCCATTGTACAATCTCAGGAATGTTTTGAACAAGCAGTTGATGATTAAGACACTGGGATTCGATGCGGAGTGGTCTGCGCCGTTCTTCATGAAGGACATAGGCCTGACATATTTGAAACTGTTGACGGAGGAAGGTACTCACATGTTGCTTAAATTGGAGATTGTTTTACAAGAGGCTACTGTTTTCGTCAAGGTTACATCTGGTGATGAGATATGGCCATACTCGATTAGAAACTTTAGTGATTACGAGTTTATCTTTTACCAGAGAGATGTCAAGCTTGTTGACGAGCACTACGACGATTCGAATGCTTCTGATGCATTGAAGGAGGTAGAATTCAAGCCTTTGTACTACAGGGTGCCCCCCAGGTCTGTAATGCCGTATGCGTGGGATTATCCCACCGCGAGGCAAAAGAAATTGATATTGACGTCTGGTGGGCGTAAAAGGGAGATTCAACTGGCGGAGATCGGGAACTTGAAACCGATGAGGATACCTTCGAGCTCGATGGAACCTGATGGGAAACCTGCTGTGGTGGACTTGAATGTAGTCGCCGATGGTCCCACGCAGGCGTTGATGATTACCAATTACGATCCGCAGTTGTCCCTGTACAAGTTGAAACAGAAGGGTGGTTCTGGGAATATGCGGTCCTCTGCATCGTTACAGACTACTATGGATGCCTTTGAGACTGAGGAGGCGAACAGTGAGGATGAGAAATTGTTTACCAAAGTTGTGGTTTCGTTTAAAGGGTTGGGTATATCGTTGATAACTGCTGATTTGAAGGAGATAATGTACGTGAACGTTGGTGGGATTGAAGTTAGGTATAACGATTCCGAGTTGTACAAGACAGTGTCGTGGAAGGTGAAATGGTTCCAAATTGATAACCAGTTGTACGATGCTCTTTACCAAAACATTTTGTACCCTGCGACGATCCCTCACACGACGAAGGATCTTGAGAACCATCCCGTGGTGTCCGGATCCGTGTCGCGGGTCAAGGACGACTCGTACGGGGTCCCCTACTTCAAGCATTTGACTTTCCTGTTACAAGAGTTTGCTATCCAGTTGGACGAGCAGTTCATCTATGCTTTGATCAACTATTTGAAATTCCCTGGTGCATCATGGAACAACAAGGACGCTGGGGACAGTTCCATTTGCGATACTGTGACCTTACCGCACATCAAGGAGGTCTCGTTTGCGAACGATGTATATTTTGAAGTGTTCCATTTGCAACCTACTCTGTTACACTTGTCGTTTATGCGTAGTGATCAGATCGACGCGGAGTCTAAGATTGAGACCCCTGAGATCACAAACGCTTTGACATCGATGTTTTTCTTGAACGTGTTGACGATGACCGTGGGGAACGTGAACGACGCGCCAATCAAGTTGAACTCGCTGCTCTTGGACAACGTACGCGTCCCCCTGCCCCTGCTGTACGAGAACATCAAGACCCACTACGCGCAGCAGTTCTTCTACCAGATCCACATGATCCTTGGGTCCGCTGACTTCCTCGGGAACCCAGTGGGGCTGTTCAACACGATCAGTTCCGGTGTATGGGACCTTTTCTACGAGCCCTACCAGGGGTACATGCTGAACGACCGGCCCGAGGAGATCGGGATCCACATCGCCAAAGGCGGCCTCTCCTTTGCGAAGAAGACCGTGTTTGGGATCTCCGACTCGATGGCGAAACTGACGGGCTCTGTCGCGAAGGGTCTGTCTGTGACGCAGGACGCGCAATTCCAAGAGGTCCGCCGTTTGCAGCAGCGCAAGGCCCGCGCGGGCGGTGGCGGCGGCGGCGGTGCAGCCGCCCCCGGTGCTGGTGCCGGTGCCGGGTCCATGGGCGCCACGAACGGAGTGTTTGGCAACACAGCGACATCCTTCGTGAACACGATCGGGAGCGGTCTCTCCGGCCTTGCACTGGACCCGATCCGCGGTTCGCAAGAGGAGGGCACGGCCGGGTTCTTCAAGGGCGTAGGCCGCGGGATCGTCGGGCTGCCCCTGAAGACGGCGATCGGGATCCTCGACCTGACGAACAACATCAGCCAGGGCGTCAAGAGCACCGCTACTGGGGCGGGCCCGGGCGGCGGGCCCGTCGGCGGGGTCGGGAACGGCCGCGCACGGCTGCCCCGGTTCGTGGACCCGCACGAGCAGATCATCGCGCCGTACGACCTGCGCGCCGCGCAGGGCCAGTACTGGCTCAAGACAAGCAGCGGCGGGCTGTACCTGGGCGACCACTACCTGGCGCACACGGTGCTCCCGGGCGCGGAGCTCTGCGTCGTGGTCTCCCTGGAGCGGATCGCAGAGATCAGCATCGCGCAGCAAGAGGTCGTCTGGGGGGTCGCGTACCCGGCGGTCCAGGCGATCACCGCGGAGGACGGCGGCCTGCGCCTGCGGCTCAAGACGCAGTCCGAGTACTTCGTGCCCGTCCCGGACGCACGTGAACGCAGGGCGCTCTACGGTCACGTGCGCGTCGCGGTGCTGCGCTTCAACCGCTCGTGCGAGGCCGTTTTGTGAGCGCGGTGCGTGGGTGCTGGGCGGTTCTCGCGTGTGATTGGTTGGCGCGGGCGGGATGCGGCTGCCGGCTGCGATACGGGTTTTCGGCGGGGTTGTATTTATAGTGCGCGGGTTTCCCCTTCGCTGTTGGGTGAAACTCCGGATGGGTCCTGGGGGGAGGGGGGAGAGTGGGTAAGCATTGCAGGTTTATTGGATGCTGTGTGCTGGTGTTGTGCGTCGTGTTGCTGTGCGGTCGTTGGCGAGTGCTGCTGGGGCTGGGGCCGGGGCCGGGGCTGGGGCCGGGGCCGGGGCTGGGGCCGTGGCGCCGCGGTTGAAGACTTTCAAGATCTACAGGTGGAACCCGGACGTGCCCGAGCAGAAGCCGCGGTTGCAGGCCTTCCAGGTGGATTTGAACGAGTGCGGGCCCATGGTGCTGGATGCGTTGCTGAAGATCAAGGACGAGCAGGACCCGACGCTGACGTTTAGAAGGTCCTGCAGGGAGGGGATCTGCGGTTCGTGTGCGATGAATATCGGCGGGAGCAACACGCTAGCGTGTCTGTGCAAGATCGACCAGAACGAGGCCAAACAGGTCAAGATCTACCCCCTGCCACACATGTACATAGTCAAGGATCTGGTCCCTGACTTGACGAACTTTTACCAACAGTATAAGTCCATCCAACCCTACTTGCAGAGAACTTCGTACCCGGAGGACGGGAAGGAGGTGCTCCAGAGTATCGAGGATCGTAAGAAGTTGGACGGTCTGTACGAGTGTATCTTGTGTGCCTGCTGTTCCACTTCGTGTCCAAGCTACTGGTGGAATCAGGAGGAGTACCTGGGGCCAGCAGTGCTGATGCAAGCGTACAGGTGGCTCATAGACTCCAGAGACCAGGCTACAAAGCACAGAAAGACGATGTTGCAGAACTCAATGTCCCTGTACAGGTGCCACACCATCATGAACTGTACCAGAACGTGCCCCAAGGGGCTAAACCCGGGGCTTGCCATCGCAGAGATCAAAAAATCAATGGCCTTCACCTGATCACGCCTCCGTACTCTCGTACTTATTTATTTACTTATTTATTGATTTACCACGTTATTATTACTGGATCCATTCCTCTTGAGGCGGGGGGCATGCTCAGTTCACAAGACTTCCAGGACCAACTGCGTCTGATATACGAGTCCAAAGTGTTGCAGAGACACTCCGGTACACGGTCATTGAAGTATGACCAACAGAAACAAGTTCTTCTTGTACAGTGTGCGTTGCCAGTGCGTGGTGGTGGTCACACGGCACAGTTCGCAGTCTCGTACAACGAGACCTTCCAGGAGCCACAACTCTCATTCAGGCTGTTCGACCCCTCTAGTAACGTGTCCCTCGACCTGGATACGGTGCAGTGGCCCGCCTGGTTCGTCATCACGCTAGATACGCCGCCCTGGGACACGGACACCCCTTGGTTCACCGTCGGGTGCTGCGATACAGAACAAGTCATCGGCACCGGTGGGGGGTATTTGAACAAGTGGATCTCCGCATACTTGACCTCCTGGACCGCTTGATCGTGTCATATTGGTGCTTGTTTGCGTCTATTAACATTTTTTACATAGTGCCTTGTTCACTCCGGCTTGATCTCCTCCACTTTCGTCGCCCCAGGGGCGTCAGTTTCCAAATCCAGGATGGATGTGTCGAACCCGACGCTTTCCAAGTACTCCAGGAATTTCGCATCTTCCAAGTTCATTGAGTCCTGGTCCAACTCAGGCAAAAACAGATAACTCAGTAGCGCGGAGAAAAGACACAGACTGGAGGAGACCCAGTACGGCGCAGGTAATCCGTACCGGCGGATGATGACCGGGAAAATGTACGAACCGACAAAGGCGCCGACTTTCCCAATCATGGCGGCTATCCCGTACACGGACCCGCGGATCGGCGTGGACCCAGTCTTGGAGGCGATCAACCCAACGTTGTTCCCAGCGGCAAACTCACCAAGTGTCATGAATATACCGTACACGACAACAAACCCACCGATATGTTTCCTCAAGTGGTGAAGCCCACCAGCTAGACCGTACCCGATCGCAGACTGCATGACTAACCCGACGACCATTGTGTTCCTGGGACCAAACCAGTCCGTGAAATACGCACCGATGAACGACCCGGGGAAATAGAACAGATTGAACACCACATTCCAACCGAAGTTCTTGTACAGTTTCGCATCCTTGGGCAAGATCTCGCCAATGATGATGGAAGAGTACGTTCCAAACGCATAAGCTGAAAAATCGTACAAGAACCAGATTATCGACACGATCCCGAGACGGAACCAGTAGAACTTGATGAAGTGCAAAAGGGGCACCCTCTTGTTCAACTTCTTGCCCTTCTCGAACTGGCTGGTCTCACGATACTTGAGTCTCAAAAAGAACAACGAAACGGGCGGGATGGCACCAAGACCAATAGAAATCCTCCACACGGGGGTCAAGTGTCTTTCACCGCAGATCCACAGTAGCACAAGTGGGACGAACGCTCCGACGATGAACCCGGAGTCGATCGCCAGGTTCGTAAACCAGATGAACCACCGGTTTCTCTTTCTTTTGGGGAGGCAATTTGCAGCTTCAGCAGCTGCGGGGGACCCACTCGAGTACTCGGACCCAATGGCAATGCCGAGGAAAAACCGATACGCTGTCAAAGCGGCAAAGAGCCCGCCTGCTTTCCCCTTGTTGTGCGTCCCATGACCCCAGGCACCAGAACACAGGATCGTAAATAGAATCAATGCACCGGTACCGATAAGCATGGACTTCTTACGGGAATATTGGTCGGACAAAAACCCGAAACTCAGTTGACCCACGACAGTCCCAGCAAACACAATAGACGACAGGTTCTGGATCGCCCGTGATTTGGTGTACGAGTCCCCGTACAGAGTCGCAAGACACGTCGAGACAGTCGACATCGTGTTGTTGACGTACCCGTCCGAAAACAGCCCAGCACCCGTGGTTATCACGGCCCAGTAGCTTTCCCATTTCCCATACTTCGCGGCCCCATTGGCCGCGTCACCGTCGTTGTGAGTGTCCAACGTGGATAGCTCATCGTCCATTTTGTCCAAGTGCGCTACCCGTTCGTCTTCAACCTCCGAGGTGGAGTGGTTGGAGGGCGTGCCGAAGTCGGTAGCACTTTCCCTCCCGAGAGTGATCTCTTTCCGTGGTCTCTCAACCATCACATAGTGCCAGTCCTTTGCGGAGATTGGGATGTCCCTCCACAGTGGGATCTCCACGTGTTTTTGGTTGACTGGATGTATCGTCATGGTTGCGGTTGTCTGTTTGGATGAAGCAATACTATACGGAAACAACTGAACACGATCAAGTGTCCAGAGATAGAGGTATCAAAAATATCCTCTTTATATATAAATGCCAAGATAGATACACGGCCTATCGGTTGAGAAACAGTCCGAAGGACTCGCATGATTAGGCTAGTCGCCCAATTATTGTGGAAGAGCCCACATGGGGCACATGTGCAGCTCCTGCACCGTACAGGTGCTGCTGCTGCTGCTGGCTCTGATTTTTCCTCTCGCAATTACATGTGCTGCCCATGTGCTACGCTTGGCGCAATCCGAACTTACCGTTTTCGATACTAGCGTATCTCGAACCGAAAAAACGTCACAAAATCCCTTTTATTTTTCTGATTTCAGGCGGAACAAAAAAAACAATTGTAAGTGAATTTTGAGACGGGCACTGCATGTTCTTGGCAAACACCAGTCTTTAACGAGGAAACGAGATCCAGTTTATTGCTCGAGGTGTTGGGAGCTAGTTCACTGCACGGCCTGATTTGCATACACACAATGGAGCTCGCCCACGTTGCCAAGCTAATTACATAAAGAGAGGCCACGTTTCTTGGAGAACGTGGCACCCTACGAACAATAAACGAACCAGACACCCTGGAGTGCCTACCTGTTACCGCTTTTGGAGCGCGCGGAATCGGTCTCAGAATCGGGTGACTGTTTTTGGTTTTAACATCCGTGCACCCACGGATAGAATTGCTGCTGACCGTCAGATATTTCCGTATCGGGAAATAATGCGAGAGGGACGCAAATTTTTTGGACTGGAGCTGGGTTTTTTCCAAACCATTGCAGATGGGGCCCGAAGTTGGGTTAGTGGAAGATGGTGTTCTACCGTTTGATGTAGTGTTTGGTTGTGCGGAGAGAGGATCGTTGAACACCTTCAAGAACACCAATACACAATGGCTCCAGGTAAGAAAGTCGCTCCAGCTCCATTCAGCTCGAAGAGCACCAAGTCGACCAAGGCTAAGAACCCTCTAGTCAATGCCACCCCAAAGAACTTCGGTATTGGTCAGGCCATCCAGCCATCTAGAAACTTGTCGAGATACGTCAAGTGGCCAGAGTATGTCAGATTGCAAAGACAGAAGAAGATTTTGTCCTTGAGATTGAAGGTTCCTCCAACCATTGCCCAATTCCAGTACACTTTGGACAGAAACTCTGCTGCTGAAACTTTCAAGCTGTTCAACAAGTACAGACCAGAGACCGCTGCTGAAAAGAAGGAGAGATTGACCAAGGAGGCCGCTGCCATTGCCGAAGGTAAGACCAGAGAGGAAGCCTCTCCAAAGCCCTTCGTTGTCAAGTACGGTTTGAACCACGTCGTCTCCCTTGTCGAGAACAAGAAGGCTAAGTTGGTTTTGATCGCCAACGACGTCGACCCAATTGAATTGGTCATCTTCTTGCCAGCTTTGTGTAAGAAGATGGGTGTTCCATACGCCATCGTAAAGGGTAAGGCCAGACTAGGTACTCTAGTCAACCAAAAGACCTCCGCCGTCGCCGCTTTGACCGAAGTCAGACCAGAAGACGAATCCGAATTGGCCAAGTTGATCTCCACTGTCAACGCCAACTTCGCCGAGAAGTACGACGATGTCAAGAAGCACTGGGGTGGTGGTGTCATGGGTAACAAGGCTCAAGCCAAGATTGCCAGAAAGGCCAAGGCTGCTGGCCCTGTTTAATTTGCGAACTAAACTCAGCGCCCGCAACTTATTATTACATATACCTATATTTGTATACATAATTAATTAACTCCCATTTATCATCAAAGAACAACGGTTCATTAATACATTAGGGTACAGAATTTACAATCCTTTTGTGACTAACCCTCTGTCAAATCTTTACATGGCGTTATCCGAAAAGACACAGGGACAAAAAAAAAAGGAAAGAAAATTTTATATAAAGAAGCCTATCATTATTCCTACGACTGAAGTCAACTTTCTTCCAGTTGAAATTGACCAGACCACCCAATCGATGACTCGAGACATACCCGTACACATAGGGAATGGGACACGCCCGGTTTCTTGTCCGTTTTGGGATTTTGATGACGTCTCCCCTTGTGGGAGAGAAAGGTACATCAACACAGGTTTTCCTCTCTTTCTCTCAGCGTTGGCCGTTCTGTTTGTAAGTTATAAGACCTTCTGCCATTACTACTACTTTAACAAACTGGGACACCGCAAGGAAGACATTGTGGAGAATATTCTTTCTTTGCACGTGGGCGATCAGGGTGAGCATGCCCTTGAAAATCAACCTTTACTCAGGAGTACAGCTTCTAATGGCTACAGTGCAGTGGACAACGCTTCTACCCAGGACGGGAACGCCACTCTTAACGACCGTCATTTTTCAATTGAGAATATCGACTTCACGAAATTGGACGGTACACCTCATGGTAAACCTCAGGTGATAAAACGTGGGTTCATCGAAAAGTCAAGAGTGATAGTAGAGGCGATACTGGTGCTATCCCAGCTGTTTATTCACATTTGTTTGCTGGTGCGCGCACCAGCGTACAGAGATTTCAGTAAAATGGCTAACATAGCACAATTACTTTTATGGGTTGTCATTACTACAATTGTTACTTTGCGTCTTGTAAACGTAAATCAACAATACCAATGGATTACTAAATATCCTGGTAATCTGTGGTCGCTAAGTTTCACCTTGTATGTGATGCTCTTCCTGTCCTCTATTTTGCCTTTCAGGTCTATAATGATTGGTCACATTAAATCTGGGCTGTTGAAGAAATACTATTCGTCGCAATTCTGGATAAACCTGTCGTTGTTTCTGTTGTTGTTTTTAGCTCCAATAAAAAATACTAATGTGGTTTTGTACCAAACTGATGATGGTGCAATCGCTTCTCCAGAACCGCTCACTTCCGTAGCAAGCTTTGTCTGCTGGGGTTGGTTTGACAGATTCGTATGGACCACCAATCGCCGTGTTATCGAGAACAAAGATGTCTGGGGGTTGATAATGGAAGATTACTCAATCTTTGTGGTCAAGAAGTACAAGAAATTTACTTCCCATATGTCCAGTCAAAGGGGTCTAGCATACAAATTGTTCAAGTACTTTTTCAACTACTTGATCCTTCAGGCCTTTTGGGCCTGTCTGGGAGGTTTCTTCTCCTTTGTGCCAACCATCCTACTGAAAAGAATTCTAGAATACGTGGAAGATCAGTCCAGTGCCCCTGCCAATCTAGCATGGTTTTACGTCATCTCAATGTTTGCATGCAAAATCATCGTTGCTCTAGCCGACGGTCAAGCATTGTTTTTTGGTAGAAGGGTGTGTATTAGAATCAAAAGCATTATTATCTCTGAGATATACTCTAAGGCGTTGAAGAAAAGGGTTAGCATGGCTCCATCGAAGAATAGTGCGGATTCCCCTAACACGGAGAACGAGTTTAAAGACCCACAAGAAAGAAATGAGGAGGAAAGTATTAACGCTGACGAAGAATCCGGTTCAAACGCGAAATTAGGTACAATTATCAATTTGATGGCTATCGACGCTTACAAAATTTCAGAAATCTGTGCGTACCTTCATTTTTTTGCAGAAGCAATCGTTATGACGGTCATTGCTTTGGTTCTACTATATCGGTTGATTGGCAATGCTGCTATTCTTGGTACGGTGATCATTCTTGCACTGTTACCTGTTAATTTCAAACTTGCCACCTTGTTGGGTGATTACCAAAAGCTAACATTAGGAGAGACGGACAAGCGTATCCACAAATTAAACGAGGCCCTACAGTCTATTAGAATTATCAAGTTCTTCTCGTGGGAAAATAATTTTGAAAGAGATATTATTGAAATTAGAGAAAGAGAACTACAAATGTTAATTAAGAGAACATTAGCTTGGGTAATAGGTAGTTTTGTGTGGTTCGTGACGCCAAGTATTGTCACCACAGCGTCGTTTGCATGGTACATTTATGTCCAAGGTGAAGTCTTAACAACGCCTGTTGCTTTCACAGCTCTTTCGTTGTTTACTTTATTGAGGGACCCATTAGACAGAGTATCCGATATGTTGAGTTTTGCTATTCAATCAAAGGTCTCGTTGGAGAGAGTTGGAGCCTTTTTAAGCGAAGCCGAAACTGAGAAATACGACCAGTTGACGGTGGATAAGGAGGGTAAGAGGCTTGCGTTTGACAACTCCACTATTTCCTGGGACATAAATGGTTCCGGTTTCAAGCTGAGAAACTTGAATATAGATTTCAAAGTTGGTAAACTGAACGTGGTGATTGGGGCTACAGGCTCTGGTAAAACATCGCTATTAATGGCCCTGTTAGGAGAAATGCACATTTGTCAAGGTCGCGTTATTGTTCCTTCTTTGGAACCAAGAAGCAGTTTAACCGCGAACCCTGACGGTTTCACCAATTCTATAGCGTATTGCTCTCAAGCTGCGTGGTTATTGAACGACACCGTCAGAAACAACATTCTGTTTAACTCAACTTTTGATGAAAACAGATATCATAAAGTTATTGAAGCTTGTGGCTTAAAACGGGATTTTCAAATATTAAAGGCTGGTGATTTGACAGAGATCGGTGAAAAGGGTATCACACTATCCGGAGGTCAAAAGCAAAGAATCTCCTTGGCGAGAGCCTTGTACTCCGATTCAAAACACTTGCTGTTGGATGATTGTTTAAGCGCAGTTGATTCTCACACTGCATCCTGGATTTATGATAATTGTATCACTGGACCATTGATGGTGGGAAGGACCTGCATTTTGGTCTCTCATAATATTGCTCTAACTCTGAGAAATGCCGAACTGGTTGTTATTCTCGAAGATGGGAGAGTCAAGGACCAAGGTGATCCATTGAATTTATTTGACAAAGGGCTTTTGGGTGAAGATGAGTTAGTAAAAAGCAGCATCTTATCTAGAAACGCCTCAATGGCAACTATTGGTAATGCGAAGAATGCAACGAATGGTAAATCAGCGTTAAATGGTCCAAATAAGAAGATCGAAAGAGAGGAAAGGAGTGATGCTGATCGCACAGAAGAAGGTAAACTGATCGATGAGGAAAAGAAGGCCGGAGGGGTTGTCAGCCCAGAAGTGTACAAGTGGTATATTCGGATTTTTGGAGGCCTAAAAGTGATAACCTTTATGGCTTCCCTTTTCGTTTTAGCACAGATTGCTGACATTGCTCAATCTTACTGGGTTCGTGGATGGGTTGCTAATAACACTGTTCGCGAAATGTACACCTATTTGAAAGACATATTTCCCATTAGAAGTTCGGTTAACACACATGTGACCAAATTTTCGCCTCTTTCTTCTGTCGATGCCACCATCTCTTCAAAATTCCTGTCTAATTCACGGACATCTAGTGAACATTCCACGAAGTACTATCTGATCATGTATTTTATGATTGGGCTAACAGGGGCTACCGTCGGGTCATTAAAAACGTTCCTGACTTATATTTTTGGTATCAATGCATCTAGGAAGATCTTCGCTATGTTATTGAACAAAGTGATCCATTCCAAATTAAGGTTTTTTGACACGACCCCCATCGGAAGGATAATGAACAGATTTTCAAAGGACATTGAATCTGTTGACCAGGAACTAACACCATACCTAACTGGTGCGTTTTACTCGTTCGTGGAATGTTTCAGCACTATTTTATTGATCTCTTGGATTACCCCACAGTTTTTCGTTGTGGCAATTCTAATCAGTATAATGTACTACCTAGTGGGTTACTTTTACATGGCCGGTTCACGTGAACTAAAAAGACTAGATTCTATTACCAAATCACCCATCTATCAACATTTTTCAGAAACTCTTGTGGGTGTTACGACCATCCGAGCCTTTGGTGATGAAATGAGATTTCTGAAGGAAAACCTATTCAAAATCGACGAGAATAACAAACCATTTTTCTATCTATGGGTTGCTAATCGTTGGCTATCTTTCCGTATTGATATGATTGGTGCCTTTGTTGTTTTCGGTGCCGGTGTTTTCATCCTCGCAGATATCAAGAATATCGATTCGGGTATGGCTGGTATTTCTTTGACTTACGCCATCTCGTTTACTGAAGGTGCTCTCTGGCTCGTTAGATTCTATTCAGAAGTCGAAATGAATATGAATTCTGTGGAAAGAATCAAAGAATACATGAGTGTAGAACAGGAGCCCTATGAGGTAAAAGACGAAATTGTAAGAACTCCTCCTACCGTATGGCCTGATGAAGGTAAAATTGAAGTCAATGATTTATCCTTACGATACGCCGCAAATTTACCGCGTGTGATAAAAAATGTGTCATTTACGGTAGAGCCAAACTCAAAGGTTGGTGTAGTGGGCAGAACAGGTGCAGGTAAGTCTACTATCATTACCGCTCTATTCAGATTTCTGGATCCAGAAAGTGGATATATCAAGATAGATAACATGGATATTACAACGATTCCATTAACCAGACTACGTCGTGCTATCACCATCATCCCACAGGACCCTACGTTGTTTGCCGGAACTTTGAAATTCAACCTTGATCCTTACGACGAATATAGTGACAAGGATATCTTTGCGGCCTTGACACGTGTAAATTTGGTATCAGGCGAAGAGCTAAATGGAGAAACTACTGCTGTGCCAGACCAAGGGTCTATGCACTCGAACAACGAGAATAGATTTTTGGATTTGAG
Organism: Huiozyma sinensis; assembly: GCA_030705205.1. NCBI lineage: Eukaryota > Fungi > Ascomycota > Saccharomycetes > Saccharomycetales > Saccharomycetaceae > Huiozyma > Huiozyma sinensis. Next base: position 39,502 of record JANIWX010000037.1, read on the forward strand.
CAATGAAATTACAGAAGGCGGAGGCAACTTATCACAGGGTCAACGTCAATTGATATGTCTTGCACGTTCTTTGCTGAGAAACCCAAAAATTCTTCTGCTTGATGAGGCAACCGCTTCGATCGATTATGAGTCGGACGCTAGATTGCAAGCCACAATCAGAGGTGAATTCAGTAACAGTACGATTTTGACAATTGCACACAGATTGCGGTCAGTGATAGATTATGATAAAATACTTGTCATGGATGCGGGTGAAGTTATAGAATATGATCATCCTTACTCTCTTCTGTTGAACAGAAACAGCGAGTTTTACAAAATGTGTGAATCTTCGGGTGAACTCGACACACTTACAGAAATGGCAAAGGAAGCCTTTGTTAAGAAGCTAAACGCTAAATAATGAGACTTCCCAACGCCTAAGACCCGCAACATCTTTCTCTTTGTTTTTAACATATGGTCAAGTCTGATGCACCAGAAGAGAAAGATGAGACAAATATGACTTTCAAAATGCAAATAGAAGAGTGCTCCATAAATCTCTAAGATGTTAACTGGGCACTACGTAATTTTTTTTTTAATTTCGGTTATTAGGATAATATTAGTTAGTAAACCATTTTTACCAGTTGGTGGAGGTATTCTTTTCGCAAAACAAAGTCCCGCAACGAACTTTGTTGTTTCTGCATTGCAAGTGAGCCGTTTTTTTTTCAATCTGAACGGCGTTTTGAAAGTTCATTGCAGTTGAGTATGGCAACTTTTGAGAAAAAAAGGGCATAGTATTGGATATTACTAATTACGTAAATATATCACTAGTTATTTCGTTTCAACTTTCATCTATCATACGTACAGTAATATGTGTATCAGAAGTTCTTTAAATTCAATAAAATGACCAAAGAAGAAAATCCAGGGAGCTTACAAAGTAGCGGCCGTGGTGGCGATGTTCATGGCCTTCAAAGACGATGACAAAGCTGGGGCCAATCTGTCAGAGTACCATGGAACACCAGTAAACATGCTTTGAACTTCATTGTAGTCAATGGTAGTCAATTGGCCAATCCACTCAGATTGGGGCTGACCCATAATGTCTTCGAAGACCGCAGTTTCGATGATTCCTGGGTAGGCCTGTTCTGGATGTTCAGCCCGGAATGCGTAGTATTCCATCAAGTTCTGGGTGATATCATTGACGTAAACACTCAATTCGATTTCCTTGACCTCTTCAGCGTTAGCAGGCAAGGTGGTGGTTGGGGCGGCGCTGACCATTTGGGCAGCGGTCAAAGCGTAAGCTGATAGGGCAATAGTAGATTTGATAGAGACCATTGTTTAGGGAGATGTTTTGTTGAGATGTTTTTTAGAAGTGTTTGTTTGATGTTCTTCTATAGCTGAGACTTGAAATAGAACTGGGAATGATCGAGGAAGAAACTGTAAACCATTGGCTGCCTTTATATCAATTTCTAAGTGGTAAGCAAGAGCTTGATCTCTCGTTAAGAACTGGCGGCTCAACGAAACGGAAAACACCTCACTGCTTGTTAAAAAGGCTGTTCGTTCCAACTGAATTACGAGCAATTGAAAGCCCCATTAATTAGAGCTGAGCTAGTCTCCGTCATGAGAGGAGGATGCCGCCAGCACCAAGAACGATTATATCTTTCAAATGTTTATTAGGACAAAAGGGTCGTACTAGTTGTTAGATTTAAACGGCGGGTAGGTAGCTACACGACACAGCTAATAATAGATACAATTGATGATGGTAGAGGGGCCAGTAACCTAACCAGCTTCCAAATATTTCGTTTTGACAACCATGCTCGGACCTTTTTTTTCTTCCAGATTTTTCTCCACACAGGCAAAGGAAGGCTGGAGTTGAGACTCGGAATATCTTGGCTAGCTACAATAGACAACAATTTTAACGTCATAGTATAGTATTAGCGGCAGAAGGTGCAACATTCCGTTTGTTGATACATTGAGTTATTCCTGTTTCGGATATTCTGTTGAGGCATTGTTGCAATGTTATGTCGGATTGAACGACAACAAGAAACATACACTTTTGAATTGAAGCAAAAAATAACGCAATTTCTGAAACCGGAGACCCGAGAACCAACCGTATGCCTAATAGTACTGTCTGCCTCCACCTAGCTTTTGACGTAAAATGGATTCATGTGATTTGATAATTCTATACTTCTTCGTATGATCGTTTAAACAAAACTATAATAGAATAGGCTGCCTGTGGTTGTAAACTATTGATAGACAAAGGCAACCATATTTTGTGTTTCAGGCAACATGGGTGTTCTTTGCACCTGTTGCTTCTAAACGGTTGCCTGCAAAGGCAACCGTGTTGTGTTCTATTGTATAGTGGCATACGGAGTACAGAGAAATAAAAATATACGACACAAATAGTCACCTTGGAAAAAGGCTTGGCTCCATTGTTTTTTGCTACGACAACTCACCCATCGTTTAGAAATACAGACCTGTGGCAACGGTTTCATTATTGGAGAGTTGCCTTTACGTTACTCGGGAATCCAGACAGTAAAAAAAGAGTTTTCTAACCGTAGTCCAAACCCAACAAACCTCACATAATCCCGAAATTGTGAAACACCTCCATAACGTTTCACAGTGCCTTCGGGAAAATGAACATGTTCGACTATACAGTAAATTTTGGATACCTATGTTTTTGGGCCTTTGCTTAACTCACTTAGACTTCTAAGACAAGCCAATTGCGTTGTGCTTTCCTGAATACTCTTGGGCAGCTGCCTCAAAATAAACTATTCTTTTTTCATGGTCAAACAAAGCATTGGATGATGGAACTCTTAGGAGCGCATCAAACATTTGAAATAATGAAGGTGAAATAAAGAGAAGGCAGTAGTTGAGAATTAGTTTATCAATTGCTGGTCATGGGATTAGTTTCTGAAAACTTATAGATGTCGAAATTCAAGCTTGAACTTTTGATTAACATATTATCAAGGAAAGCTACTCACCAGAACGTAACTATTAGAACAACATAGAATTCTTTTGGAGGGTAATAGTGCGACGTTCAACTGATAGGATCGGCTTATGGGAAAAAGAGTCAATCACATCACTTGCCACTCCCAAAAAGTTTGTCCCACGTACTCAAAAATCGTGTTCTTTAATCGATGCTGATCTATTTACAAGATGTTACAAAATGCAATATATTTTATACAATGACTAGCTGCAAATTGCTATCCAAACAGTCAATTGATGAGATTTGACAGTCCTTGACTATGTCCCCAATTTGTGGGGGGAGCCGGTCAACCTTAAGCTTCAGTTTCCCACGTGCATAAGAGTGGTTTGGGAAAAGACAATTTACCATGCCGTCTTGAGGAAATGAGGTTACCATGACATCAAAACGAGCACTCGGATCCTTTTCAATTCTCTTTTTCAAATAAGTTAGTGTCCAATACGCAGAGACGGTGGTCGAGATTGATTTCAAAATATCGGCACGAGATTGCACCTGCCATATCATCTGATCTATTCCCTGCTGTGAAAATGTTGGTGGCTTATTAGCTAGGTGTTTATGCAATTGGATGTGGTTTATCAGATCAGGGAATCTCCGTAAAGGAGAAGTCACTGTCAGGTACTGTTTTGCTCCAATCATCTGATGATTACGAGGTTCGCCAGAATAAAAGCTGGAGTTCATAAGAGAAGTAATCTTCGCTATATCTTTCAAAGTTGGGTTTTCCCCACGTTGAACGCTATCCTGTATCGATCGATAATCACTCAGTGCCTTGCCATCAAGCTTCAACTCATTATAACAACGAAATATTCCAGGAATTTTGTTTTCCCTGAAAAACTTACCGGTAAGCGTATTCGCCAATATCATTAATTCAGATACGAGTACGGTTGATGGAGTTTCATTGTTGTTCTCAAAAGTGATGTCTTTCACTTTATTTGCAGAATCCCGAATAAGTCTTACTTGACCGTTGTTGAATCCCTCTCCAAAGATAACAGCACCGTTCGACTTTACCCTGTTATGTCGTAATCCGGATGCAATCTTATACAAGGTCAATAGATCCTGTCGTAACGGGCTGTTAGAGGTTGAGTCATTCAACACATTGTCTACAATATTGTAGGTAACCTTGGGAAAATTAGACACAAGTCCAAGTCTAGTGCGGAATGTGTCACTTTCTATATGTAATCCACCGTTACCATCCATTTTAACTTGAACCGAAAAAGTGATTGTTCTTGTCTTTTTATCTTGCTTACCTAGATCTGCTGCCCTGCAAAACGATTCGGGCAGCATCGCTTCAACTACATCTGGCAAGTATGTTGTGAAGGACTTATCGAATGCAATTTTCAAAACGTCGCTCAACTTGGTACTATCAGTGTAACTTTCCGGGAAAAACGATGCAGGATCTGCGATGTGGACGTGCAATGTGTAGCTGCCATTTCCATTTTTTTCTATAGACACACCATCGTCAATCTCGTGAGCTGTCTCTGAATCGATGCAATATACGGGCATAGTAAGAAAATCGTGTCTTTTTGTTTTAGTGTCGAGCTGAATATCAGGTTGCACTACACTATACACAGATTTCTGTAGCGCTGATCTCTCGGATGATTGGGCGAGTGCAAGATCTGAATTAGACAGGATTGGATTCTCACAAAAGTTATCTACACTGATTTCTTTCAGAAGATCAAAACATGTATCTCTGGTAACATTACATTCCCTATATGCATCAAGCATTCTGAATATCTGGGATATCAATGTAACTACCTCGCTATTGCTATCAAAATTACCTGCAGTAAAATCACTTAACAGTTGTAAAAATTCAGGGTATCTCTCCCTTACAAGTTCGTAGTCCTTTGCATTTATCAGGTCCGTAATTTTGCTCACGTGTTTTCTCTTGGGATCATTGATCAGTTCATCGTGGAAAGATCGCAGAGATGCTGCTGGTACGACAGATGTAGAAATTGGGGCCAAAAAGGCTTTATTAACATGAATCTTTCCCCAAATATTAAATTTTTGTTGCTCCTTTATAGCCCAGTATGTCGCTAAATATGTAGCTGCATGAGTGGAGCGGCGACTCCCGAGGGATGGTCGCTCAAAAAGACTCTTAACGTATTCGAACTCTCCTGGACCCCCCTTTTCCTCCAAATGTTGGACTGCGTCTACAAGTTGTACAAAGGGAACCTGCCAAGTACCGTTGTATTTCCGTAAATATCGGCTAAGCAGTTCTAATCGCTTGATGATAGAGGGTAATTTTTGCCAGGCCAGCTTATTGATCTGCGATGGTAGCTCACTAGTGACCAATTGTCTAGCCAAGTAGGGAAGAATGTATGTTACGTCACGAGTTCCTTTGATGGTACCGACAGGTTCGAATGCATGAGGCTTTTCCTTTGAGATCAGATATCGTACTTTTTCCGGTAACCGGTAAGGTATTCTCAAATGCACAAAAGACTTTGTACCAAAGAACATCTTCCCGCTGACAGTTACAAATGTGTACCTAGGATCTTCGGCACTTTCAGGCAATTTAACACACATTGCCAATTCATTAGGATATGGCGTTGTCAAAACCAGATCACCCATTTGTAAGACAGAGCTCATAAGCTCACTGAGTTTGAAGGTGTAGTGTTTGTTCTGTCCCGTCATGGTGTTTTGAGAAGAATTTCTCCTGGTTGTATTAGTAGAAGACTCAACCGCCCAGTTATCCTGGAACCACTGTTTGGATGGATTGAAATACCTTTCCGCGAATCTGGTGTTAAACTCGTTCTTGATCTGTTTCAACTTCTTAATTTCCATACCAGGTTCCAAGTCCTTGGTCCTTGAAAGGAACATCTCGTTTATCCTCTCAATGTCCGCGGCGTCTAATTTCTTCGTGGGAGTTTGAGCGTCAGATGACGGCACCACTTTCCCACGCGGTTTTCTTGACCGCTTATTGCCGGGCAAGACTTTTCTCCATTGAACACCACCAGTGTGTAGACCTCTCCTGGTGAGCCATTGAGACATTGTTGAGGGGGGTATCGTGAAGGACCAGTCCTGCAAGCTGGTTGTTACGTAGGGTACTTCGAACGTTCTTTAACTGATATTTTTTTCACATCATAATAAATAAACCACAACTTAATCAATGAAGCACATTAAGGAAGCAAAATATAGTCCAGATGGTCATTGGGCGAGTTTCCATCCGCTCCATTTACACATGTGTGTCTGGTCTCGGCAATATGGAGCCTCAATATGCGGGGACGAGACACAATGTTGGGTTGAAGGTTGTGCAGATGTTGGGAGATCAGTTGGGCGACGGTGCGAGGCCATTTGTTCGCTCCCGCGCTGCTCCAAAGGTTGAATATTTAAGCATTCCATCTCTGAGTTTAGTCTTACTTCTCAGCAACGGTGGGTATATGAACGAGAGTGGGAAAACGTTACAGTCTGTCTGGCGGAAGCTAAATCAACGATTTGGTAATCAAAAAGTGCGACATGTTGTTGTTCACGATGAGCTCGCACTTCCGTTGGGAAAACTCCAGTTACGGGAACCTGGGAGGAGTGTTCGAGGTCATAATGGTTTGAAGGATATTGAGAGATGCTGGGGCACGAATTTTTATCGGTTGGCTATCGGCATAGGTAGACCGGAATCAAGGGAACCTGCCGATGTTGCTGATTATGTTTTGGGCAAATTGTCCCCCGAAGAAAACTCACGATTGGAAGAACTAGTCCTACCTCGTGTATGGCCTTTGATTTCCAAGCAGTGAATGCTATTTTTGGTCCGAAGGGTATTTCAACTAGGCCATGAAATTGGCTCAAGCTGTTACATTCGAAAACGTTGTTCAAAGTTTTACGATCTTTATGTGAATACACGCCCTATCAATCTTCATTGTGTTAACTCTGTAAGTATCTCTGCATATTCTTTATTTTGTAATCAATCTGACTCGAAAACGCCTAACGCCAACAGCTTTGAACAGGAGGTAAAAGATCACTTGTGTAAAGCAGCATTTTTTTGCTGAGCTTTGCGTATATATATATATTTCTGTCTCGTGGTGTTGATCTAACAGAGTATTTAGGGGGTTTGCTTTTACTATTCCTTGTCTTGATTCAGTGCTTACAAGCTCATTTTTTCCGCTTAGTAACCTAAATAAGGGAAAATAAGGCAAGTAAAAACAACACATTAGTTATTTGAACCTTGACACAGGCCTGATTGCGTAGTTCATTTTTCAGTTGCCCTGAATGTAAGGTTTCATTTGAAAAAGGGAAAAAGCGTCTCTTCCACAAACTGCTTCTATGAAAATAGTATACCTTCGACGGTTAATAGCTGGGATTTTATGTATGAACACACAGGTCCCAACAACGGTGCTCGGTTGAAAGTTCTGAAGCTTTTTGTTGAACTTGGAAGACTTTTAGTTTTCTTATACGAACAAACTGTTTATTCTTCTCCGTCACAGGAAGGAAAAAATTAATATTATGTAAAAAACGATAAACAATTACAAAACAACTATAACGAAAAGAGAGTTTTGGAAGTCAGTGTTAGAAGGTAAATAGGTAACACTGTGTATAACTTGATCGGGAAAGATTTTTGAACAGAAGACGTATGTCCGACGCTGGAAGCGTCTCCCCGATATGAAGGTACGTAGTAGAAATACGTAAACTGCGAAGACAAATCTTGGCCTTTTACATGACGACAGCAGGAAATTCAATAACCAACAGTCAGACCCTCCCAGATCAAGTTAATATTATTAGGAGGAGTTTATCCTTCTTTAATATCTGTTTCCTTTCATTGTAAACAATATATTGGTGAGAGGTGTAGAGAGAATATTTGCCCCATTGAAGAAAACAAACAGACATAACGATGTGATCTAGATATCAACCCGACCTCTTAGCCGAAACCGTCATATACTAACCGCTTTACCACTAATGCCCCTTCAGCCGTTGCAGCAAGAGCAGTTGTGAAAGGCATCGGTATCACTTTTGAAAGCGCCAAAAGCAATCACGTGCCTCCAGATGGTAGCAACTACTATAACCATCAATAGCTCCGGATTACCAGGGGAGTTCTCTGTCTTCTAGAAACACCGTTCCCATGCGCTTCCAGTTTGGCTGACAAAGGAATCAAGATCGTGTTTCGTACGGAGAGCGCGGCACTGTGCGCGAAGCGAGGAAAATGTCGAACCCCAGTTGTTCCCCAGTTCTCACCCGCACCCCAAAGCTATAGTCACACTAATGGATGTGTCAAAGCGTCAAAAAGAGCGCGGGAAACTACCGGGTGAATACATCTAAGTCAACTTGGGAGGGCATTCCCGAAATCTCGGACATCCTTATCGTCTGGAGAATGTACCTCCCCCCACGTCTTCCGCCCCATTTCGTGGGGGGGCAGAGAAAGAAACAGATTCCACGGAAGGGTTTTCCTATTGAGGCAAGGCTGTATCCCAATGCGGGATATCTGAACTAAAGAGGATCGATTACCTCATTTGGCGCTTTTTCGTGTCAAATGTCACTTTTCAGAAAAAAAGAAAGAAAAAAAAAGCGGCGCTCGGCTCTGTACCTCCGAACTGTTCAAACTGGTGCCTTCCAAGGATCAGAGCTAGAATTATGTGTTACGTAACAGTACTAGACGATGAATGAAAGAGTCCCCAGTGATAGTATTTAAAAGCAGAAGAGCTCATCAGTGTTACACTTGAAGAGTAATTACCATCTCTCTCCCTCGAGAATTATTTTTGTGTTCAGACCTTCAACATGTCAAGAAACAATCTCGCAAATACATGTCTGATTGTCCATCGCTAGCAGAATCACTATCTTCGGATGAGTTACAATCCTCCACTTCTTTGGAGACGCGGCAAGCCGCTGAGAAATCCAACACGGCACCCATTGCACATTTAGACGATGATGTGCAGTCATCGGGGAAATCTATATACCCGTTGAGAACTAAGTCGAACCAGCTCGATGAACAGGATGTTATGGACATGGTACCATACTCTAGGTTTGGTAAAAAATCAAAGCTAGGGCTTGTCGTGCAGTGTGCATTTACTGGGTTCTTCTCCAGTATCGCAGGCGCCATTTACTACCCTGTGCTGAGTGTCATTGAGAATAAGTTCCACATCAACGAGGAACAAGTCAACATGACGGTGGTCGTATATTTCATCTTTCAAGGATTGTCACCAACGCTCATGGGTGGGCTGGCAGACTCCCTCGGGAGACGCCCCGTGATATTGTGCTCCGTTATCATATACTTCTGCGCCTGTATAGGCCTCGCATGTTCCAACAACTATGCACAGGTGATCGCACTGCGTTGCCTACAGGCAGCAGGGATATCCCCCGTGATAGCGATCAATTCCGGAATGATGGGGGATGTCACGACCAAGGCTGAACGTGGTGGGTACGTCGGCTATGTGTCTGGGTTCCAAGTGGTGGGTACCGCCACGGGGGCCGTGTTTGGTGCCCTGCTGTCGTCCCGTTGGGGGTGGAGATCCATTTTCTGGTTCTTGGCCATTGGGTCTGGTGCATGCAGCATAGTGTCTGCGTTGTTACTTCCCGAGACAAAACGGACTATTGTCGGGAACGGGTCTGTGACACCGAAGAGCATCTACAATTACTCGCCGATACTGAGATTCCGGCCAGTTAGGAGGCAACTTCACTTGGACAACCCAGATTATGAAACGCTGGAGACTCACGTGAGAGTAAGCCTGTGGGCACCTTTCTCTGTGATGAAGATCCCTGAGATATCCGTGCTGTTGTTTGTCGCTGGTCTGCAATACGCCGTCATGTGTACTCACCAGACCGCGCTAACGACTGCACTGAGTAAAGACTACCACATGGAGGTCATCTACATCGGTGTGTGCTTCCTTCCCTCAGGCATCTGCACCATGGTGAGCGTGATAGTGTCCGGTCGTTACTTGAACTGGACGTACAGGAGGAGAATGGCGAAGCATCAAATGTGGCTAAAGGCACAGGAGGAATTGTTGATCGCAGAGCACCACGATATAGCGAAAGTGCATGACATATTGGCCAACGATCCACAGTATACTTTCAACATATACAGGGCACGTTTGGAACCCGCACTGCTCACGCTCGTGTTGAGCTCCTCCGGATTCATATGCTTTGGGTGGTGCATATCCGTCAAGGCCCCTCTAGCGGCCGTTTTGGTCATGAGCGGGTTTGCGTCGCTGTTTTCGAACTGTATCCTGACGATGTCCATGACACTGATCGTCGACCTGTTCCCCTCTATCTCATCGACCGCCACAGGGTGTCTAAATTTTGTCAGATGCTCCCTCGCCGCTATACTAATCGCGTGCCTGAATAAGATGTCGATCAAGATGAAGTGGGGGGGTGTATTCACGTTTCTGGGCTGCCTGACCGGGTGTAGCTCCTTTCTACTGCTTGTCCTAGTCAAGAACGGCAAGACGCTTGCCCTGAAGAGCAGACGCAAGAACGAGAGCGAGGCAGCGAAAAACGCTGCGTCCAAAATTGACGCCAAAGTGTAGACCCCATGGAACGCAACTACCTAATTATATAAACACACCATAACATATTCTAATGAGCCCTGCATATACATGTATCTGTGTGCTATACTATCAGCAACTCACAGCGTTTAACACCGACTCACACGGAACAAAAAACGGAACGCGGACAGAACAATGAGAACAAAAGAAGGTGCAGGACGCTGACTCAAAAAGGAATAAGGTTTGAGCCGCCAGAGAGGCGCCGCAGCTGCTATTTCCGTCGTGCTTTCGTAACGGGTCTTGGCCCAGATGGGTCTATAAAGACAGAGAGAGCTTCACAGGTCTCATATAAAAGAGAGAGTGGAGTCGGGGTCGGGCAGCCTCAGTCGCTGGAAGGGTTGGGCACTGCATGCTTGTATTGAGGTGTAATAGTTGGAGTCCCGGTTTCCCACTCTCTCTCTCTTTGTAGTGTGACATGCCTCTCTCGGTCTGGCTTATATACTTATAGTGTAACAGACACAGCAGCCAATACTTGACTGATAGATACCGAGTGAATGTCGGGCGCAATCTCTTCTGCAGCTTCTTTTTCGTCGCTGGATAATCCGCAGTCGCTCGAGTCGTCGGTGTTGCATCCAGCATCGGAACAGGGCGACGTGCACCCATTGACGCACGAGGGGGACGAGAAGAATCTGGGCAAGCCGGATCTGGGCCTCACAAGGACACAATCGAACCAGGTGAACGAGCCTGACGTCGCGGATTTCGTGCCCTACTCGCGGTTTGGCACAAAATCCAAGATGGGACTCGTGATGCAGTGTGCCTTCACCGGGTTCTTCTCCACAATCGCAGCGTCGATCTACTTCCCAGTGTTGGGCGTCGTCCAGAAGAAATTCCACATCACAGAGGAACAGGTCAACATGACCGTGGTAGTGTACTACATCTTTCAGGCCCTGTCGCCCACGCTTATGGGCGGACTTGCAGATTCCCTCGGGAGACGGCCCGTCGTACTGGCCTCAGTCATCATATACTTCTGCGCGTGCGTTGGGCTCGCACGGTGTAACACATACGCACAGATAATCGCACTGCGTTGTCTGCAGGCAGCAGGGATATCCCCCGTGATAGCGATCAATTCCGGGATGATGGGGGATGTCACGACCAAGGCTGAACGTGGTGGGTACGTCGGCTATGTGTCTGGGTTCCAAGTGGTGGGCACCGCCACGGGGGCCGTGTTTGGTGCCCTGTTGTCGTCCCGTTGGGGGTGGAGAGCCATTTTCTGGTTCTTGGCCATTGGGTCTGGTACGTGCAGTATAGTGTCTGTGTTGTTGCTTCCCGAGACGAAACGGACTATTGTCGGGAACGGGTCTGTGACACCGAAGAGCATCTACAATTACTCACCGATACTGAGATTCCGGCCAGTTAGGAAACAACTTCACCTAAATGACCCAGACTACCAGACTTTAGAACCCCATGTGAAGGTAAGCCTACTAGCACCGCTCGGCGTATTGAAGATTCCCGAGATTGCGCTTCTGCTCTTTATCTCCGGTCTACAGTTCGCTACTTGGACGACCCATCAGACCGCGCTGACGAATGCCTTGGGGAACAAATACCACATGAAGGTCATCTACATCGGTGTCTGCTTCCTACCATCTGGTATTTGCACGATGGCAAGCGTCATTCTCTCAGGCCGTTACTTGAACTGGACGTACAGGAGGAGAATGGCAAGGCACAAAGCGTGGTTGAAGACACAGGAGGAACAACTACTCGTGGAACACCAAGATCCAGCAAAAGTACGCGAGATAATGGCGAATGAACCATATTACGTCTTCAACATATATAGGGCACGTCTGGAACCGGCACTGATCACTTTGCTTCTTAGTTCCGCCGGGTTCATAAGTTTCGGGTGGTGTATATCCGTTAAGGCCCCTCTAGCGGCCGTTTTGGTCATGAGCGGGTTTTCATCGCTGTTTGCCAACTGTATCCTGACGATGTCCATGACGCTTATTGTCGACTTGTTCCCAGCAAGAGCCTCCACGGCGACAGGCTGTTTGAACTTGGTCCGGTGCGCCCTCTCAGCGATATTCATTGCGTGTCTGAGCAAGATGGCTCGCAAGATGAAATTTGGAGGGTTGTTCACGTTTCTGGGCTGTCTGACTGCGTGCAGCTCGTGCTTGCTACTGATCTTGGTCAAAAACGGTAAGAGACTCACTTTTGAGCGCAGAAGAAGCGACGAGAAGCATGCCGCGAAGCATGCCGCTGTAAAGAACGACTCGAAAGTGTGACAACGGGGGTGTACCCCCCCCACAATCCAACCAACGCTTATATACATATTCTTATAATTGAATAAAGGAAATTGCACTAACACTAACTAATTGCACTGAATCTTGCATCTATGGCAACAGAGTACTTGTGTCTTATACATGAGGGTACAGGGTTACAGTATATAATGAAAGCGGAGAATCAGAAACAGGTTACTGTGCAGGTATCCCGTCAACCTTCGACGTCCCCCGTTACAGGTATGGCTGTACAGCCTCGCCGTCGTATACGGTGAAGGGCAGATCTTCTCCGACGATGGCGATAGACAAATTCTTGACGCTGAGCGTTTCGTCCTTGAGCGACTGTCTCAGCGCCTCCACACCTTGCTTGATCAATTCCGTGGCGTCCTCCACGGGCAGAAAATCGTCCATGACTCTCTCCAAGTATGTCCTGGACCCCTGGGACCGGGCCCCAATAGCCGCACCGTACAACTCGAGTATGTTCCCTGAAGGTTGGAACTCGATCAGGTGTGGACCGGACTTGTCGTACCCTACCAGGAGCAACCCGACCCCGTAGGGCCTCCCCCCGTATGACTGCGTGTTCTTCTGCGCCTTGTCCGAGAGCAGGTACCCAATCTTCTCCATCGACAATTCCCTGTTGTACACGAGCTTCGAGTAGTTGCAATGCTGTCTGACGAAATTGCTCAGCACTCTGGCGTCCGGGGCCAACCCGGCAAGTGAGAGCCCAACATGATCGTCACACTTGATGATCTTCTTCTGGTACGACGACAGCTCGTCTGCGTTCCGCTTCAGCGCCACGAGACACGCGTACTTCGACGACCGCAGCCCGACGGTCACGGACCCTTGCTTGATCGCCTCCAGCGCGTACTCCACCTGGAACAGTCTCCCCGTGGGGGAAAAAGTCACTGTGTCCCCGTCGTAGTTGTTCCTGAACATGACCTGTGCGTGTGCTGCGTTGTAACAGGGATCTGACGCCTTGGTGGGGGGTCTGTTCTCGTCTACTGAGTTGGCTACAGTGGCAAAACGACTCTTTTGATGGATATTTTGAATATTTTGTGCGACTTTCTTTTAAAGAGACAGAGAGAGACTGCACAGTGACAGAGTTGTTTGTGAGAACAGGAGCAGTACAGTACATTGCAGGAACTCAATGGCGAATTTTGTGCTGGTGGCTGTGCGCCAGTGGTTGTTGAATCTGTGTTATGTGGTGCTGGACCACATTCCGCCCTTTTTCTGGGCGTTTTTGAACGTTCTTGGGGATATCTACATGTTTTGGTTCTACAAGTTGGGGAACTACCTGCGGCCCAAGTCGCGTGTGGTGTATTACGAGGCGATCAAAGAGCTGGACCACTGCGACTCGTACGAGAACTGGTGCCAGACGGCGGCGATGGTCGATGAGATCACTGGGGCGAACCTGTGGCGGCGCAACTTCTTCTCGCGGCGGTACGACTTCAATTCCGTGCTGGAGCAGTACTCCATTCTGTCCAAGGCGCTCGAGTCAGAGGACACGGACACGATAAAGGAGAAATTGTCCACTACGGGCCCCTGTATGCTGCGGAATTTTGCAGGGATTGTCGATAAGAAATTGTTCACGAAGTCGCTCTTGGGGACGAAGTTGCTCATCGAGCAGTACTTGGACAAGACGCTCGAGTCACTAGATCTGTTGGATATGAACTTCACGGAGACCTCGTTTTTCCAACGGTGTAAGTTGTCTCTGGGGACCACCGCGTTGATCCTGAAGGGTGGGTCGGTGTTTGGACTGTTCCACCTCGGGGTGATACGCGGGCTTCTGTCGCAGAACCTAATGCCCAACATCATCAGTGGGAGTTCTATGGGTGCGTGTGTCGCTGGTGTCTTTGGGTGTCTCTCTAACGACGAGATCGATCAGCTGTTAAGCGAGGACGGGATCTTGAACGTGATCAAGGACGATGCGGAACTTCTGCGGAGTTGTGGGTACGGGATCGTCGAGCAACATTTAAACTTGGGTACGCTGGTCCAGAACTTAATCCACCACGGTTACTCGCAGGACGTGTACTTGTTCATCCAGTTTGTGCTGAAGTATATCATCAAGGACACGACTTTCGAAGAGGCGTACCAGAACACGCGGAAGATCTTCAACATCGTGATCCACCCGACGGACAAATCGTGTCCGAACCTGCTGAACTACGTGACGACACCGAACGTGCTGATCCGGTCCGCAATCGACTGTTCTCTTGGTACTGGTGTGATCTCAGAGGACACGAACTTGTACTGTAAGAGTCTGGACAACGAAGTGGTGCCCTTTTTGACGCGGCCAGGTGTCAAGTTCATGGCCCCCGAGCGGGCAACGACGACAGAGAACGAGTTGGAGAGCCCCTACACGCGGCTGACCGAGTTGTTTAACGTGAACAATTTCATAGTGTCCCTAGCGAGGCCGTACTTGGCCCCCCTTGTGGTGAACGATTTGAAGCACGAGATAAAGACTTCCAAATACTACTACTATAAGCACTACCCTGAGACAAACAAGCACCTGGTAGATCTACCGGAACTGGGGATCCCGCAATTGAATTTCACTGAGATGGAACCGCTAGCGTTCAAGTTCAAGTACCACTTGGAGCGGAAGTTGAAGAACATCATCACGATGGAGTTCCACCACCGGATGCAAGTGCTGGACAACCTCGGGCTGTTGAGCAGCTGGGTGAAGCGGCTGGCGATCGACGAGCGGACGCCGCGGTCTGCGACGGAGATCGTGATCGTGCCGCGAATCAAGTCGCTGTCGCTAACGCGGATCATCGAGGGTCAACTGGACAACATCCCGTACTGGATCAAGTGCGGAGAGCAAAGCACGTGGCCCGTGTTGTCGCTGATAAATACGCGTTGTGCTATAGAGTTTAGACTGGATGAGGTTATAAAGGAGCGGAGAAGGTGATACAGAGGGGTCTAATTGTAGAACAGCTTTGTCGAATCCTTCTCTGTGAGGTAGAAGAGGGACGCCTCGACGCAGTGTGTCTTGACACCATCTGTCGGGGCCATGGGCCCCTTAGTGACGTGCAGGACGCCCGTGACGTCCCTCGCGTGGCCCGTAGCCAGCGGCTGCAACTGCAAGTTTATAGTGGACATGTACAGTAACGACGTGACGAACCTGCGCCATTCGACCGCGTGCGGTCCCTCGGGGGGCTCCCCCGCTGGGTCCACTGCGGAACAGACGACGAGCAGACCACAACGTCTCTGCAGAGGAAGAATGAAGTGGTGGAGCAGCTCGTCCGCGGTGAGCCCCTCTACGAGGGACAGCAAGACCTCTGGTTGTTCCAAGAGGACCATTGAGCGGTGATCATCACCAGAAACACGGGCCACCAGGGGGATCTCCTCGAGCAGCGCGTGCAGCCACTTGACGCGCCCACCGCGCTCGGCGACCCTCGATGGTGCAGCGGTCCCCACGACGAAATCAGTGAGCCAGTCGACGACGTGGCAGCTTGCGGAGGGGACCTTCGCGCGCTGCAACGCTGCCTTGAAGTGTGCAGTGTCGTGTGCGAACGACGCAACAACGACATTGGAGGCGCGGTTTACAGATGTGGCCGCCTCGACGAGCTGCGCGAGCAACCACAGTGGCTGCGCGGCCATTGTCGCGGTCACGCACGCGAGTCGCCGGTGCGTCCCGTCCAGCAACACGTCTCCGAACACGGAGTGATCGCTGTACAGCACGAGCTCCTGTCTCTGAACAGCAGGCATCACCGATCTCCATCAACCCCATCAACCGTCAAGCACTGCATCAACAGCTCATCGCAAGAACTGAAAAATTTTTCAGTTCAAATCGAAACGTCTCGACGTCACAACGAGAAGAAGAAGCAGAAGAAGCAGAAGAAGAGGAGTACCAAACACGATGCTATCCCTACCTGCGTTGAAAGAGGACATTACTGTTTCTGTTGTTGCCGGTGCGCAATTGACTGCCGCTGAGCGCCGTCCCCTGGAGCCCGTGGGGCGCTACTTCCTGCAGCACGCTACACGGACGCTTCGCAACCACACCTGGTCCGAGTTTGAGAAGATCCAGGCCGCTGAGAACGTTCAGGCCGTGGACGGTGCTGGTGCTTCTGACCCAGACGAGTTGTTGTTTGATACGGAGCTTGCTGACGAGACACTGCTGGAGCACGACGCGAGGGACTGGAAGACCGCGGACTTGTACGCCGCGATGGGGCTCTCCCAGTTGCGGTACCGTGCCACTGACGTGCAGATTGTGAAGGCGCACAGGAAACAAGTGGTCAAGTACCACCCTGACAAGCAGAGTGCTGCCGGTGCTGCTGAGAACGACGCGTTCTTCAAGATCATCCAGAAGGCGTTCGAGACTCTGACTGACCGCACGAAGCGGATGCAGTACGACTCGTGTGACTTCGCCGCGGACGTCGAACCACCAGTGGGGAAACCTGGTGCTGCCGGGTACGACTTCTTCGAGGCTTGGGCGCCCGTGTTTGCCTCTGAGGCTCGGTTCTCGAAGAAGCAACCTGTCCCCGAGTTGGGCGACGACTCCGCTGACCAGAAGACCGTCGAGGCGTTCTACGCTTTCTGGCACCGGTTCGACTCCTGGAGGACCTTTGAGTTCCTCGACGAGGATGTCCCAGACGACTCCTCGAACAGAGACCACAAACGGTACATCGAGCGTAAGAACAAGGCCGCTAGGGACAAGAAGAAGACCGCTGACAACGCACGGCTCGTGAAGCTCGTCGAGCGTGCGATGAACGAGGACCCACGGATCCGCCGGTTCAAAGACGAGGCGAAGAGGCTGAAGGAGCAAAAGAAGTGGGACCGGGAGGCCGGTGCCCGTGCTGAGGCGGCCGCGAAGGAGATTGCGGAGCGTGAGGCTGCCGAGAAGGCTGCCCTAGAAGCAGAACAGGCTGCCTCTGCGAAGTTGGACAAGAAGAAGTTGAAGGAGGCCGCGAAGGCCGCGAAGAAGAAGAACAAGCGTGCGTTGAGAAACGCCGGGAAGGACAACGAGTACTTCGGCGACGCCTCTGCTGACCACGACGCCGTGGATGCTCAAATCGCGCTGATCGTCGACACTTTGTCCGACGACCAACTCGCTGAGACCGTTGCTGCTGCGAAACAGGACGCGAAACAGGCATTCCAGACCGCTGCGAAGAACGCCGTCGACGCAAAGCAACTGACCGCCGCGCTCGTCTCGTACTTCATCTAGAGACTACTCTGTATGTAACCGTTACAACCTTGTTGTATATAAAACACCGCAGAATTCTTAATTGAATCGAAAGGAGACGGCGACGAGGGGGGTGTTCGGAGTGCAGTAGACGACTCGGAGCATACAGACGAGTATACAGACTACAGACGAGTACAAGAGATGGGCGGAATACTGAAGAACCCGTTACCCAGGGAGCAAGTGACGAAGGAGAACGAGGACGAGTCGTTGGTGGCGTTCCGGAAGCGGGTGTTTGACAACACGCAGTTAAACGCCAAGTTGTCCTCGCACCAGAACAGCAAGCAGTTCAACGCTCATGTGCCTCGGGACACGATATCGCTGAAGCACGCGAAGGAGCATGGCGAGGGCCAAAAGGGGGAGGCGAGAGCAGAAGGGGAGGATCTGAAGTGGAACCACAAGAACTTGGAGGACAACGAGGTGACGAAACAGCAGTTCCAGGATATCCACATCGACGAGCCCAAGACACCGTACCAGGGCGCGGTGGACCCGCAGGGGGAGTACTACCGCGTGGACGACGAGGACGACTTGAACAATTTCACTTTGGGAGAGGCAGAACTGGAGGTTCCCCTGACAGAGGAGACACCCAGTGATAACGCAGACGAGGAAGAGTCCCGGGACGATCAAGACCCAGAGGAGGAGACTCCGGAGGCGCGACACAAGCGGTTCGAGGAGATGAGGAAGAAGCACTACAACGTGAGGGAGATCTTCCAGCACAAGGCCCCGCCGGGAGAATATGAAGAAGAAGACGACGACGACGACAACGGCAAGAACGACTCGTGAAACACAGGGAACCACCTTCCCCGTCACCATCACTACGTAACGACATACAAGACATAAATTTGAGTGAAAAGTTTCAAAAGAAGAACTTCCTTCGATGAGCATCGACTTCCACAGATAGCACAAGCCAGCAGTAGCATCAGCAGCAGAAGCAGTGGGAGATGACGGCGACGAAACGTGTGTTGGAGTCTCAGGAGGGTCCCGCTAAGAAGCAGCGCGGTGCCGCTGTGCACCCTCGTGTGTCACTGTGCGTGTGTGCTGCAGCGGTCGTGGGGAACTGCCAGAACTTGGAGCAGATCACGCACAAAGTGTACGAATTGGCTCGCGCTGCGTCGATGTACAACGTGCGGGAAGTTGTCGTGCTGTCGCTGGACCCACCCAGGACTGTGGGAACCTCGAAAGGAGAGAAGTTGAGCGACTCGATGCTCGTTGCTACGTTGTTGCAGTACTTCGTCACGCCGCCGTACCTCGTGCGCAGCGTGTTCAAGAAACGGTTCCATAGGTACTTCCAACACGCTGAGAAGTTGCCCCGGTTGGCACAGTTGCCCTTCATGAGGCAGGATACAACACCACGAGAGGGGAAGTCCCGGTACAGGGAAGGTGTGAGTGTTGCGATGGAGCGGCCCGCGAAGATGAGCAAGCAGAAACAGTTCCAACAGACGAAGTACGTGAACGTCGGGGCTCCCGAATTGCTAGAGTTGCGCGCACAGTTGGTACCGCTGAACGTGAGGGTCACCGTGGACGTTGTCGAACACAAGATCGTGTCCCCGACGGAGGCGTATGGGGACCACGTCGGAGCTGAGGCCGCGTTCGGGTACCATGTCCGTGTAGCAGACACGCTCGTGGACTTGTTCCTTAAGAGCCCCTGCAACTACGTGCAGACACTGTGGTGTGCCGCGGAGGAGTATTGGCAGGGCCAGGGGAGGCACCACTCTAGTCACGGATCACCAACCCCTGTGTCTGCGGCCAGTATTGTGCGTGAGGGAGACCTTCTCCTGATTGTGGGCAAGTGGGACCACCTCCGTGCCAGTCTTGCCCGTGGACAGGACCAATTGGTCGAAGGCGAGGGCGAGGGCAAGGAAGAGGAGACACCAGCAGTGTCATCCCCTGGACAGTTACTCGACGGTGAACTTCTCTTGCCCTCAGCGGTGATGCGTGGGAACATGCCCACTGCAGATGCAACTCTTGCTGCGTTGACCCGCCTGGAGTGCATGCTGGAGGGGGAGTAGCCCAGGAACGTGCCCAGCCAAAATTTGTATACTAGAACTGTGTAGTAAGAGCAAGAATAAGAACAAGACCTACCACTAATACTATGAGTCGCTCTCTTAGAACCGTATTAAATGGTTAGCGATATCTTTTAAAGATCTCACTTTGATCGGTGTTATATCACACACAGACACAATGGGGTGCAGGATCTACTTTTCTAAACATTCTTATCGGTATGTCGCTGTTGTAAGGTTAACTCTGGCCTTCTATAATTCAACTTACTAACAAGAGCGTGTTCCAGTCACTGTACTACGTCGTTTATCCGTGTTCATCACGGAGTCCAACTCCATAGTCGGATCAAATGGCAGAGAAGTGTTAGAATAATCGTGCACCGTTCGAGACCTGCTTCAAATTGCCAAATTTCTGTTACCCGGAAGTGCCGTTTTTTGTTTTTCGCAAATTCTGAATAATTTCCCGTTTCGGACAGGCCTTCCCTTAACTATGGGTGCTGCCTTGCCTTGGCCTTCAAAGTCCTGCGTGCCAAATTTTAGTGTTCCATTCGAGGCTCACCTACCATTTTCAAACAACTACTGATACTACTAGTACTACTACTACTAATGCTGATTCGGGGCAGTCACGTGGTACAGCACCCAGAACCCACACACCCACAGTTCGTACAAAACGACAGAAGCAAAAATTTTTCTTTCTTTCAATTTTTTTCAGTTTATCGTTTTGAACGGCCCTCAGCACAGAGTGAAAAATTTGAGTGAAGAGTTCGAAGAAGATGCAAGAAGAGGAAGAAAGAACTAACAGGCATCGCAGTTCGTTACGACAGTGTTTGCTTTGGGGACTTGTAAGAGACGCCATTGAGAGACACTCTGTTTAGGTGAAGTATACAGTATAGACAACACGCAGACAGAGAATACACACACGCACCCGTGAAGTAATGTCTCGATTTTTTGCTGCTACCGTGTACGAGTCGGATTCGTCGTCCGAGGAGTCCGATTTGCTGTCGTCGTCGTCCGAGGATGATTTGATGCTGTCGTCGTCGTCCTCTGCAGGCGAGAGTGAGGGAGAAGAAGACGAAGATGATGATACGTTCTTTGAGTCCGATTCGGAACAGGTTTCGGATCAGGATGACGACGAGGACGCGAAACCTTACGGTCCCGATTGGTTCAAGAAGGCCGCGTTCCGGACAGGTGCGGGGAAGAGTGCTGGTGCCAACAGGTTCTTGAAGGGGAGCCGCGACTCCGATGAGGACTCGGACGGTGGTGATGGGTCTGGGTTGGACGATGACGACGAGGACGGTGGGAAGAAGGTCGTCAAGTCTGCGAAGGATAAGTTGTTGGACGAATTGTACTCTGTCGGGGCCGCTGTGGATGCAGCCGTTGGTGCTGGTGACTGGGCCGCGGTCTCGAACGAGTTTGATACGGCGAACAGATTGCTGATTAGAACGCAGCAGCAGAACATGCGCATCCCTAACGTGTTTGTGCGTATCTTGGCACAGTTGGAGGATGCTCTTACTGCAACGCCGCAGGACAATGCTATGCCCAAACCAGTCGCGAGAGCACACAATATCGTCAAGCAGCGTGTTAAGAAGACCGCCAAGGAGTACGAAGAGTTCTTGCAATTGTACAGGGAATCACCAGAGAAGTTCACTAGGGACCTAGAGACCACAGAGCAGGACCTCGCCCTGCACGATTCCTCGTCCCCAACCCCAGGTGGCTCGAAGGCCATCAACTTGGCGAACTTGGCCACGGCCACCTCGGAGAGATCGTTCTTCGCGACGCTCAAGATCGTCATGGACTCGCGCGGGAAGAAGAACGCCGCTGCACAGGATCTTATCGACATCATCCGCGAACTGCTCTCGCTGACGGATAAACCCTACGAGATCATCATGGCGTACCTGTCGCTCATCCCCATCCGGTTCGAAGCCGCGGGGAACCTGTCGTACCAGCCGCTCGACCAGTGGGCACACACGTACGAGGACATCACCAAGTTCTTCGACGTGCTAGAGAAGCACATCGACCAGTACCAGGTCTCAGAGACCGCCGCGAAGAACGAGAACGTCGAACAGGAACCAGAGATGGACGCCAGTGGGGTCAAGCGCATCCTTGGGTCGCTCTTCTCCTTTGTCGAGAGACTCGACGACGAGTGGAACAAATCCCTACTGAACATCGACCCTCACTCCAGTGACTACCTGTTGCGTTTGAAGGACGAACAAAAGATTTACAACCTTGTCATCAGAACGCAGGTGTACTTGGCAAAGACTGGAGCTCCAGCTCAATCTTTGAACAGGGCTCTTTTGAGAAGACTCGACCACATCTACTACAAACCTACCAGGTTCATCAAGATCGTCGAACAGCACGCCTGGGAAGCGATCAAGAAGGAGGATGAAGCCCCCGCGCAGAAGTCCCACTACGACGACGCGTACGTGTTCCAACTGGTGAAGCAGTTGGTCCACGACGTGACGAAGGACCAACATGACGACGCGATCAGGACGCGCGCGTTGTTGTACCAGATCTACTTCGTTGCATTGAACGAGGAGTTCCAGCGTGCGAGAGACATGCTTATCGAGTCGCACGTGCAGGCGCATATCAACGACTTCGACCCAACGCTACAGATCCTGTTCAACCGTGTTGTCGTGCAGCTTGGGTTGTCTGCGTTCCAATCTTGCTTGATCGAGGAGGCACACCAAGTTCTAAACGAGCTTCTTGCCGCGTCACATTTGCGTGAGATGCTTGGACAGCAGTCGTTGCAGCGGATGCATTCATCCGCGGCGCACGGGCCCATTGACGCGACTCAAGTTGTTGTCGCCCCCGAAAAGCAATGTCTGCCCTTCCACCAGCACATCAACTTGGACCTCATCGACGTCGTGTTCATGACTTGCTCCTTGCTGATCGAGATCCCTCAGATGACCGCTTTCTTCTCCGGGATCAAAGTGAAACGCCAGCCGTTCAGCCAAAAATCGATCCGCCGCTCGCTCGAACACCACGACAAGTCCTCGTACCAGAGCGCACCTGAATCCTCCCGTGACTACGTCATCTTTGCCGCGAAGGCGATGCAACAGGGGGACTGGGTCCGCTGTGTCTCTTACTTGAAGGCGATCAAGACCTGGAACCTGCTGCCCAACGTCGACGAGGTCATGAGCATCCTCACGAAGCGTGTCAAGACGGAGTCCTTAAAGACGTACTTCTTCACGTACAAGCGGTTCTACTCGCGCATTTCCGTGGACAAACTTGCGGACTTGTTCGAGCTCGCACCGGAGGACGTCGTCGCGACGCTGGAGCACACCATCAAGGAGCTCGAGATCGCAGCGGTCGCCGTCGACGCGGACAAGAGAATGGTCGTCGTGGACCGTGGTGACGAAATCACGAAGCTGGAAGAGGTCGCATTGAGACTCAACAAGGAGTACAAAATCAACAGAGAAAAGTACTACCATCGTTAGAAAGCAACAAAGCAACAAAGCAACAAAGCACAATCGCACAACCACAACCACACAAGGCACGCAACTATGTAGATACATGTACGTTATACTATCCCAATCACTGTGTACAGTAATAAGAAGCAATAGCAATAGTAGTCAGTCAGAGTAGTGGTGCGGTAAATATATATTTACATTTATGTATGCAACTCGCGCAATCTAAACGCCGTCTGGGGCTCAGCCGCTGTGGTTTGGAAGCACGATATTGATAGAGGACGTTCTTTAGGCGATGGAACTGTAATCAATTACTTCAGAGCAGTTCGTTGAAACCTAAACCTCGGACTAAAAAAACTTTTTGAACAATAATATATATAATATATCTATTACAGTGTTACGAAAGTGCAAAAGGATGACAGCGATTGAAGCACAGGGTTCTGGTTCCCCTTAGAGACGGTACATGGAAGGTGGTTACAGGTTCGTCATCTCAAAATCACGTGACAAATTTACCCGGACTTTGATATTTTTTTTTTTTTTTTTTTTGTTTCCCGAAAATTTTTTCCAGCGGCGACAGCGTCATCTCGAGGTTTTGCGGGTTCTGAAGACATTGCGAAGAAGGTTGGACAGAACACCAGCAGCTGCACTCACTCGCACACACCCAAGGACTGCGCCGCTGCTCTTGATTGCATTGCGCAGATTCAGTATTCTGCCTTCGAGTTGTTCCTTTTTTTGTTAGTTTTAGCTCAGCGTCTCCAGGGAAACGGAAACAATGAACAGTTTACCCGCTGAGGTTACCAGCACGCTGCTGGAGATCCTGCAAGGGTTTGCCTCGCCGGACAACGGGATCAGGGCCGCCGCGGAGAAGAAGCTGAACGACGAGTGGATCACGCCGGAGAACATCGAGGTGCTGCTCGTGTTTCTCGCCGTGCAGGCGTCGTACGCGCAGGATTTCACCACCGCGGCGCTTTCTGCGGTTTTGTTCCGGAAACTCGCGCTTAGGGCACCACCGGCCTCCAAGACGGTCATCATCTCCAAGAATATCACGCACATCAGTCAGGAGTCCCTCTTCACGATCCGTAAAGTGCTACTGGACGGGTTTCTCGCTGAACGGCCCAGGGATATCAGACATAAGTTGTCCGATGCGATTGCAGAGTGCGCGCAGGACGAGCTGGCTGAGTGGACCGAGCTGACGGAGACTTTGCTCAAGTGTCTGACCAGCGCAGACGCTGGGTACAAGGAGTCCAGCTTCAGGATACTCACGTCAGTGCCCCAATTGGTCAACACGGTCGATATCGGCAACATCCTGCCTATTTTCGAGGCTGGATTCACGGACGGCAACGACGAGGTCAAGATCGCATCAGTGACTGCGTTCGTAGGGTATTTCAAGCAGTTGCCCAAGCAACACTGGTCCAAGATCGGCATCCTGCTGCCGAGTCTGCTCAACTCGCTGCCCAAATTCTTAGACGACAGCAAGGATGACGCTCTTGCGGCAGTGTTCGAGTCGCTGATAGAGCTCGTCGAACTCGCACCACGGCTCTTCAGGGACATGTTCGACCAGATCATCCAGTTCTGCAACATACTCATCAAGAACACAGACCTAGAGACTCCCGCTAGGACCACGGCGCTAGAGTTGCTCACTGTGTTCAGTGAGAATGCGCCCCAGATGTGCAAAATGAACGCCAACTACGCAAGCTCCATCGTTATGAACACACTGCTCATGATGACCGAAGTCTCCCTCGACGACGACGACGCCGCCGAGTGGAAGGAATCGGACGACACGGATGACGAGGAGGAGGTCACGTACGACCACGCCAGACAGGCACTGGACCGTGTCTCGCTGAAACTGGGCGGACAGTACCTTGCGCCGACTCTGTTCCAATTCCTGCAACAGATGGTCACCTCAAACGACTGGAGGGCACGCTTCGCGGCCACGATGGCACTGTCTTCCGCCGCGGAGGGATGCCAGGACGTCCTGATAGGAGAGATCCCCAAGATTCTCGACATGGTCGTGCCCCTCATCGCAGACCCACACCCAAGGGTCCAGTACGGCTGCTGTAACGTGCTCGGCCAAATCTCAACAGATTTCTCGCCATTGATTCAAAGGATCGCGCACGAAAGGATCCTGCCGGCGCTGATCTCACGGTTGACGCCGGCGTCCTGTGAAAGAGTGCAAACGCACGCAGCGGCTGCACTGGTCAACTTTTCAGAACAGGCAAACCAAAAGATCCTCGAACCGTACTTGGACAGTCTACTAACCAACTTACTGACTCTGCTGCAGAGCAACAAATTGTACGTCCAGGAGCAAGCGCTGACGACGATCGCGTTCATCGCGGAGGCGGCAAAGACGAAATTCATCAAGTACTACGACACGCTGATGCCCCTGTTGCTCAACGTGCTCAAGACGGAGAACCAGGATAACAACGGTGTTTTGAAGGGCAAGTGTATCGAGTGTGCCACCTTGATCGCGGTCGCCGTGGGGAAGCAGAAGTTTGCAGAACACTCGCAGGAACTGATCGGCTTGCTGCTGGCACACCAGAACGCAATGGTCTCAGAGGACGATCCGATCAGGTCGTACTTGGAGCACGGGTGGGGCAGGATATGTCGTATTATGGGAGAAGAGTTCGTGCCCTTGCTGCCCGTAGTACTTCCACCACTGCTGGAGACGGCGAAGGCGACACAGGATGTTAGCTTGATTGAGGAGGAGGAGGCTGCGGACTTTCAAAAATACGTCGACTGGGACGTTGTCCAGATCCAGGGCAAACATATAGCGATCCACACGTCAGTCCTGGACGATAAAGTGTCCGCAATGGAACTGTTGCAGCTCTACGCGAGCATCCTTAAGAATCTTTTCGCCGGATACGTTCAAGAGATAATGACGGAAATAGCTGTGCCAGCTATCGACTACTACTTGCACGACGGTGTTCGCGCCACGGGTGCCACCTTGATCCCGATCCTACTGTCGTCGTTGATCTCTGCCACGGGGACAAACAACGCGGATGCTGTGCAACTGTGGCACTTGGCTTCGGGCAAATTGATTGGCGCAATCAGTACAGAACCAATGCTGGAGATCACGCAGACGTACCACAGTGCGATAGTCGACGGTCTTGCGGTAATGGAGAACAGCCCGTTGCCAGAAGAGCTGCTGTTGCAGTACACCAAGGGCGCATCCAACAATTTGACAGACGTGTACGAAAGAGTCAAGGAACGCCACAACGAGGCTGACGAGTATAACGAGGAACTCGACGACGAGTACGAGGGATTCACAGATGAGGACCTTCTCGACGAAATCAACAAGAGTCTGGCAGCCATCATGAAGGCTAACGGTCAAACGTTCCTTCCTCACATACAGACATTGTGGCCTTTGATCAACACCTACTTGCAGGAAAATGAACTCATTTTGGTACTCTTCGCATTGGTCGCCATTGGGGATATAATCCAACACTACGGGGAAGTGACGGCAAGCTTAAAGGACGCCTATGTTGACAAGATTGCCGCATACCTGGTGTCGCCGGAACCACAGATTCGTCAAGCGGCCGCGTACATTCTGGGCGTTTGTAGCCAGTACGCCCCATCCACGTATGGAGAACTCTGCATATCGTCGTTGAACACGCTTGTACAGATAGTCAGCATTCCAGAGGCTAAATCAGATGAAAATCAAACTGCCACAGAGAACGCAAGTGCCGCGATTGCCAAAATTCTGTCCGCATACGACGCCAATGTCCCCAATACAGAATCGTACATTGAAAGTTGGCTCAAATCGCTACCAACAATTGTCGACGAGGAGGCCGCTGGCTTTAATTATAGATACTTGTCGCACTTGATCGAAGCCAACTCTCCGTTAGTGACTGGAACCACCATCCCAACGATAGTGGACTCCTCTATCCAAGCATTGTACCACAAATCCATTTCTGGTAAAGGCGCCGAGCTATTAGCCGACTCTTTGAAGAAATTGTTGAGCACCCTGTCTCAAAATGATGCGATGTCTCTCCTTGCAAACTATCCGCCGGAGTACATGCCCATTATCCAGTCTTATTTCTCATAGACGCGACTTGTACCGACATCCTTTGAAGTGGCGACTATTATTCCATAAATCTCTTCCCATCTGCATCAACTGTCATTCTGCCTTCCATCTCAAAGTAACCTGTTGATATATATCTTTACGTAATTTTGAACTCTATCTAATTTAAAAGGTCACTCCATGTAACTAAAGTGTACTCAATACGTTTTTGCATATTCCCATATGTTCATATCTGGAGTGCCAACGATAAGGTTATACGGTATCAGTTGCACATGCGCTATCCTTATTCTTGCATTGAGTTATAGAAGCTACATAACTTTTTTGTTCTTTCTTTCTTAGTTTGCCGTTTTTAGCGAGGGAAGTGGTGGCGTAGCAGTTATGATTGTTGTCGGGGCAGCTGGTCCTGTGTCATTGTTTTTTTGCCCGTTGGGTTGCACCAGCATGGAGAATGGCATTCCATTGACTAGACTTACCGGGGCTGGCAATACCTTATGCGAGAGTAGGGGACAGATCAACAGCAGTAGAAACATTAAGAGCAGTATAACATATAAGAGGAAGTACCTCCGGATAACAGATCTGCGTTTTCTTTTCTGCCTCCGCGTGTAAACCCTGTTCTTGGATATCACATAAGTAGGTTTTAGCCAGAACAGGATCATTGAATGCCAATAATCGATAAAGGGCGTCATAATCAGAGGTGTTTGCATATACAGCAGAAAGTGGCACAGGAAGAAGTCGCCTGCAAAATACGACGACTCCATAACTTTTACCGTGTATTCCCTTAAAGGTTGAAAAATTACCCACCAGCCCATTCCAGTGTTATACCACTTGCCAGACCACCAGGCAAGGTGTGACAGATTATTTCTGTATTCTCGTGTCAGAAAGAAAATAGTTATAAGCTTAAATGTCAGTATGTGTAAGTTGACAGCGGTGATCAACAATATCAAAGTACGAGTAAAATTCCAGCTTTGAAGAAACCACATCAGCTCAAAGTTTAGAACGTACACAAAGATGGAAACACCGTGCGCGACAAATGCGACAGTCGTTCCACTATTCATCTTGCAACAGAGATGGACAGGGCTGCTAATGAACGACAGGACAAATAACACGATCAAAGTGATCATGTTCACGACAATGGGCAAATATGTGACCAGGAGCAACCTGAATACTGCACCAGATGGGACAGGTTCACTCACACCAGTCTGGGCATTGATAAACGTATATGCCGTGAAATTGCAAAAAAAGATGACCCCAGGCGTTAGTAATTCAGAAAGAAAGATATTCTTGAAGCTCGCCCGCCTTGTATCCATGCTTGCATCTTCAGATACATCGTTTATTAATTTTCGTTTGTAGCCTGTATATCTTGCTCTTGAAGTTTTCGTAAATGTAGACCAAGACTCCTTCACAAAGTGCGAATTTCCAGATGATAACCAGTGGATTACATTTCGATAGTCCAGGAAAAACTCCGAAAAGGAAAACTGATGGGGGTTGAAGATAAAGGGAGCAAAGCATAAAGACACAACAGTAATCCAAAACCAAAGCAAAGCAGGTTGCCACATCGATACCGTTGCAAACAAGAGCATTAAAAATATCTGGATCCCAGTGTATATCGATATGGTAGAAAACCGGGAATATAGTATCGCAAAGTCAATTCTTGTTATGGCAAACCCTCTGCCCGTTGGTATGTATTTTGCCCCTCCAAAGGTGATGTCATTCAACAACGAGTTTGAATAAACCTGACATACAAACACTTCAAAGAGAGGTGCCATAGAGATGATATGGCGCAAAAATCGCGTGAAAGCCTTCACCATCCCCTTTTCAAGTAGCTCCTGTATCAATAGCGGGGCAAACGCAATAAAGAACACAATGAATATGGAAAGAACAAAAATTGACACCCAATGCAATGCAGGATCAACATTATAACATCCAATTGGGGTCTGCACGTCCGTCATGACGGAATGCTTCTTCATCTGACATTTGATTATTTCGTGATTTAGTGCCCCCAAATTGATCAACAGTAGAAAGAACAATTGCAGCGAAATAGAAATGAACAGATTGTTTAAGTGGAAACCAGGGTGTGCATAAAAAAAGGATAAGAATCTGTCGATTGGTAATTGTGTACCCAGATAATAATACTCTCTCGACAAAAGTTGTTCACCCATACCGGCACCAATTTTGGTCGTGAAGTTCAATATGGAGCCAAATCCTAGATCTCTCCCCTTTCCGCACTGGTAGTAATCACTATGTTTAATCCTTGCGCCCCGACACATGGCGTTTATTCCAGCATATATGTCTTCGTTGAGGTGTAGACTTCTTTGCGCCTTAGATAATCCGCCCCTTGTTGTCATGTATATGGCATTGATGAAATCCGGATGACCATAGTGCAGCTTTCCACCAATCTCAGCCAGCGTCCTTGCAAATAAAGTACCGAATGTTTGCTCTTTCCCAGCTGCAATATCGCCTAATACACCGATATTCTCTGAAAAGATATATTCCCTCGCACCCACAATAGCTACCGGTGCTGGCTCTTCATCATACTCAATTCCTGGAATATACGGAATGACAGACTCAGCCCCTACTTCCTCGAATTCGCTCAATATTGATCTAATCTTCAAGCATTCTTCCAGATAGTTATCTTGGTTTGCATCAACAACCTGAATATATTCACCGCGATAAAAAATCAAAGAGTGATTTTGATTATCGGATTTACCATCGCCCAATATCGGGTTTCCAGATAAACGTATTTTAAAAAGTGGTTTCCGTAGGCCTGTGTTAACATCATGTTCAGAGTAACCGTTTGTCAAGCAAGAATAATATGTTGGTTCCGAACTATCTTCTCCTTGTTCAGTCAACAAATAAGAAATGTACAACGAAGGATATGTCCGGAGCAACAACTCCGTTGCTTCCCTTTCCTTTTCGTTGAAGAAGGCGTATCTCTGCATTGCAACTAACATTCGAAACTTCCTTGCCGCCATATTCTCTAGGCCGTTTTCCAAAGCCTCAGGGTCAGACTGGTAAAAGTCGATCATGGAAGGATTCTCGATCCTGTACAAAAGTTTGATGGCCTTTGTGTAATTCATAAAACCAGATATTGTGCGGTACAAAGTTTGCGTTCGGAGAGATGCCCATATTCTTGTCCTCATCGTATACATTGGCTCTGAAGAAGTGAATCCAAACATTTTATAGGGGAGATCCGATAATTTCTCTTTTACAAACCCATCTGTGTCTTTATATTCGTTGCGAGAATGTTCTTCCCCTTTCGTGTTCAGGTGGTTAGCGGACTCAACTTCTGTGAATTGTTTCGCCGCTTCAATCCCTACCTCAGAATCAGTTTTCGGTGAAAAATCTTTTGATATGTTGAGTTCACTCATCAGCAGTTTTGTATCTCTTATAAAACACTCCCATTCTCTAGGGTGTAATTGTTTCAGGTATTCGAGAACCGGCATTTTACTTTTTAATGACTCCTCCTTGATAATCTCTCTCAATTCCAGCATGATCTTCTCCGCGTAATGTGGTACTAAAACGGTAAAAGTTGGCATGCATTCTACGGGTGTGGGCTCGGCTATTGGTGTAGAAAGAGACTGGGCAAAAAAGGATATTCTTCTTTGTGCTTCTGAGTTTGCAGAGAAGAACTCCATGGATTTGAAAGTTGAATCATCCTGGGAAACAAAAAAGGTTGGTGATTTTAGCGCCCGACTGTCCAACGAAATGGAATCAACCTGTTGATACAGAAGCCTTTGGGTATGCTCAATGGAAAGTATGTGTTCTCGATACATTGAAATAATTATGGCATTCCACACCTGGGACACCAACAGTTTTGGCTTGAATTTAACCTCCATATGAGAGGTTGCCAAAATTTTAGAATAGATGCGCTTGGGTAGCCTTGAGTAAATGTTTTTCCAGGGTGTAAACACTGAGGTACCGAGGGATAATGACAGTATTATTGAGAAGATGCAATTGCAGATGATATACCATAGGTATGTGTCCAAAAAAAATAACCCAAGGTCAGCTAAAATCATCAGTAAGAATGTGATTTTAGATTGGAGTTGACAGAGAGCGGTACCAATGAGCCAATCACCATGACACCTTGACATGTCCATAATGTAAAGAACCCGAATTGGATCTCTCAGTGACAATGTCAAAAAGAAGTATGATTCAATAAATTTAGCAGTGAAAACAAAGAGCCATAAACCGTAAGAGAACCATTTGCTCCTACCAGTTAACTCCGGGAAGGAAGCGGTAAATGTCTGTGAGGAAACATACCACTTACGCGCTTTGCCCTTGCTAAAATACGTCGTCAACAAACCACCGAGAGGTCGAGTAGCAAAAAATATTGTTGTTATTATTGCAATGATCAGTTGGAAGATTGAAATAATATACGCTGATCTTGAGTGAACGTCCAAGTCAAAAAAACCAAAGATGTAAATGGAGGGAGCAAAATTTATCAAGAGACAAAAAATCAAAAAAGTCATTCGTAATGAGAGGTGTTGAGCGCCAGGCCATTCTCTAGGCACACACTCCCACTCAAAAAGTGTAGCAATAATCTGCACGAGGCAAGCGATAGTCCCACCAAATGCCATCACAGACAACCGCGACTGTAAGGTTGGTTGGTTGTTTAGCAACTGGACGTAGTTTTTTGTATAAAGAAACGGTGCATTAAAGGATGTGAAGAACCAAAAGGGAGCAAAATGAATAATCCAAAACCTGTTAAAGTTTGTAAAACAGTGCATCCAGCTTCTTGTTTCCTTATAAGTCTTGTAGAATACTTTGGACCAATCGACATCCTTCAGGAATAAGTACCGCTGGCTGAGTGGCTTATCCACGAGTCTCTCTCCTGAGAACAAAACAATTCTTTCAATCCCTTCTGGGTACCAGAACAACTGATTTACGTCATCATATCCAATTATAAACCTGTGGTCACGTTCTTTTCTGATCCAGCGTCCATTAGAGTCCCTCTTGTAAACTTGGCTCCTCAAGTACTTGTAAAGCGGAGTGACAATTTCGTCCAAGAAACTAAATTCTTTTGAGTAAAACGATGGGTCTTTTAAATTAGTATACCCATCGAAATCAAGGGCGCACTTGAAAATAAAGTTTAAGCACTCGGGTGTAAATCTGAGTTGAGTAGCCTCGCCCCAACAGAGTAGGAAAAGAGCCAGTTGTCTTAGCATCTGCAAGGGACTAAGCTGTCTCATTTTTGTCTTCCATTTGTAATCCTGAGTTTTCAGATCTTTGCCTCTCTTGAGCTGGCTTTCGCTTATGCTGAATTTAGGGTGGTGATCGATAAACTCACGCTCCCTTCGCTCCCACTCCAATTGTTGCTCTTTGATTGAGATACCAGTCTTTTTTGCAACCTTTATATTTCTGATGTTGGATTTGCCTCTCAACTTCATTTTTGAGAAACCAATCTCCTCGTCTAGATCCAGCTGCGCTGCAAAATACCATTTCTTAAAGTTTGCTTGCTCACCGCCAATGTACGACACGTGTAACGACAGAAGCGCGTTCTGCGCGTTCATTCTACTGGCCCTGGAGTCCAACTGTGCAAGTAAATGGTGGTACATGTTTTCTTTTGAGGACTGCTGGAAACCAAATTTTGCTGCCAGCTGATCAAAAGTTTCCCGAATCTGTTGCTTTGTAACGGGAACCTCGCTATCCTGGCACCATGCAGGATACTCCACGTCGGTCAATGACCGATTTGGACTTGCTTTGTCCATATCCACCTCGTTATTTTGCTCTCAGACCCTATAAAAAGTGGGGGGTCGAGGAATTATATATGTCAGCGGCTAATTCACACTAATAAAAATTGTACCTCACGAACAGTGCGGCTAAAATTGTGGTTTACCCGGCTTTAACCCAAAGCCCTAATTTTTGTTTTTCTCTTCTTTCACAAAACCCTAAAAATCACGAAAACTATCGAAAATTTCTTTTTTGGGGAGTTTTGGAGGAACAGATATACTTCGAGACAGTAGTTACCGGATGCGGTAACAGCTCAAAAAACGCGTCGCGAAAAAACGAACCCGAAGGAGCGAACTGGCGGATTTTTCGCGTTTCGCGCTGTTTTGTTCAGAGTCGTTTCTGCACTGTTTCACATTGTTCGCAAAGAAGATCGGTCCTCTTCAGCAGTACGGGGAGGCAGAGGGAATTAACAGGTGCGCCCCACTATAAGCAACTAATTGTTACCCCCAAGAACGACAGCCCCAGCCATTGGCCTCGTTTCGGAAGTAACGAGAGGGGTATTTTCTATTCCGCTTTATTCGACATCCGTGGTGTGTTCTTTGCATATATATATATGTTATGGCGGATTACATGTAGAATGCGCGTCCCAAGATAACGCAACACGCTAGCACACTGAGTTACTATTATCCAACTATTTGTCCACTCCTTTGTACCAAGCTCTTTTTTTTCTCTTAAGAATAACCGGATAAGAAGTAAGAATCACATACCAAGTTCACAATGCTCTTAACCAATATTATCACGACATCTGCCATTTTGGGAGCAGCGTTGGCTGCCCCAGCCCCTCGTCACCACCAGCACCAGCACAAGAGAGATGAGATCACCACAACTCTACGTAATGCTGTCACTGTGGTTGTCAACGGCGCTGCCCCAACTGCTGCTGCCCAACCAATCGACGAATCCGCTGTTTTGAACAACAACGCGGATGCTGCTACTACTCCAGTCACCACGACCCTTGCTCCAGCAAACACTGTTGCTCAACAAGCCACTACCCTAGCCCAAACTGAAGAAACGGCAACCAGCACAACTGCTGCCACCGCGCCTGTTTCGACAGGTGGGTCTTCTTCTTCCTCCTCCTCTTCCAGCAATGTTGGTGCTGGCGGGGCCAAGGGTATCACCTACTCTCCATACAATGCCGATGGTTCCTGTAAAAGTACCTCGCAGGTCGCCTCTGATTTGGCCCAATTGACCGACTACGGTCTTATCAGATTGTATGGTGTCGACTGTGACCAAGTCGCCAATGTCCTTCAAGCAAAGTCTTCCTCTCAAAAATTGTTCTTGGGGATCTTCTTCGTTGACCAAATCCAAAATGGGGTTGATACCATGAAGGCTGCCATCGACCAGTACGGTTCCTGGAGTGACGTCGACACTGTCTCCGTTGGTAACGAACTTGTTAACGGTGGTCAGGCCTCTACTGGCCAAGTTGGTCAGTACATCTCCACTGCGAGATCTGCTTTGCAAAGTGCCGGTTACACTGGTCCAGTTGTCTCTGTGGACACATTTATTGCTGTCATCAATAACCCTGACTTGTGTAACTACTCAGACTACATGGCCATCAACGCACATGCCTACTTCGACCAAAACACTCCCGCTGAAAATGCGGGTCCTTGGGTGTTGCAACAGATTCAAAGGGTCTGGACTGCCTGTGGCGGTAAGAAAGAAGTTGTTGTGACCGAATCTGGGTGGCCATCCCAAGGTCAAACTTATGGTGTTGCTGTTCCATCTAAGGAAAACCAAGCTGCCGCCATCTCATCTATCAAGGACACATGTGGTAGCTCTACTGTTTTGTTCAATGCCTTCAACGATTACTGGAAGGCTGACGGTAACTTGGGTGTTGAGAAATACTGGGGTCTTTATGGTAACTGATAGGAAAGTTTAGTTAGCTTTGTTTCGGGAAACTATTTTCTTATATTTTTTTTATATATACTTGTAGTGGAGTTGTACTCTCTGGATTTTATTTGTTATGTTTCTGTTATCTTCCGCTAAAAGTACGTTAATCAGCATTTTATTGTAGTACGCGTCAGTTTTTAATAAACATTGGTCGATCCCCGCTTGTATGCGACCTCAACCTGTCTGGGTGGTCCATAAGAATACCATCCCAGTTGTTCATCTTGTCATAAAGAACAATTCTTTCTAATTCCTCAGAGGTGTACGCGCCAGTCAATGGCTTGACAGATGTTCTGTGACCAGAAACTAAAATTACAGACAGTTTGATCTTTGCAAATTCTTTCTGCCCCAAACCGAATTTATTGTGCAGCCTTTCCTTTGTTTCTGGGAAATGTTCTCCAGGAACCAGATTGAACAGAAACGAGATACCATGTCGGTTCTCTAAATCCTTAAAAAATTGTGTCACAACAACGAGTTTACCTGCTTGGTTACTTTGTAACGAGCCACTACTTAAACGATCGTCCTGGTCAGGTGATGCTGAAACATCACGGTCATTATCAGAATCTGTTCGATTACCGCCGGTAATTTGTTGGTGAATGGCCAGCTCAGCAGGAAGGATACGACCAAAGATTAAACTTGATTTTGGGATTTGTTTGAACGCAGTATCGGGCGCTAGAACTGACTGAAATTTAAAATTGTTATTTGTCCAAAGTAGAACGTTATCTTTATCCTCATTTGATAGGGAAAGTTTTGCTTGTAACTTCTCTAGAAACTGGTCTACGGAACACATGACAGGAATCTCAAACTCAAAGCACTGGAAGTGAATGTAACTGTTGCTCAACCAATAAAACTTAATGGGACGTAAATGTTCAAATTCTACCAACGGAATAGATAAAACCTCGTACTCAAACGGAGGAATCATGAAGCAATTGAAATCTTTGATCAAAAACTCATTCAAGATTGAAGTCGATTTCAAAGCGTAGCGACCATTACTGTAAAGCGCAAAAAGTTTCAGGTAAGCCGCATCAACCTCTATGTACTGTCCAACAATTCTGGCCAGATCCGCATATGAAATATACGCACAGACCCATATCTCGAAGGTTTTGCTCGGGGAATCCTTTGCGACATACTCCTCACCAGAATATGTGGCCTTACTAAACCTTAGTTTTATTCTGTGTTCGAGATAAGTATAAAACTCACCAATGGTAGGATAAAATGGGAAAACGTCATCATGCACGTTGCTGGATCCTGGTATTTCAAAAGATACTATATCTCCTGTTGAAATTTCTGCAGTATAGAACTGGCAACCATCGGGAATATCCAGTGAGTTCCCCATATTAATCTCTTCACGAAATTGAATTGTATCTGAAAGGTTGAGAAGCTCAGATAATATCACTTTTAACTCATCGATTGTTTGTAATGGCGTGATGATTTTGTGACCTAAACCTAATAATTTTTGTTTGTCAACATCAAAACCCTTGATAAAGATTAGATTGTGTGTTGATGGTTCCTGTATTTTGGGTATATTATCTATACCCACATGTTCTAATAGATTGTGTCTCAACTCATCAATGAGTTCATCGTCCAGTTTATCATTAAATTTCAAAGACTTGGTAGTTTTTTTGAGATGGTTCAAAAATTCTAGTTCCAAGTAAGGCTCCTCGACGAAAAGATCAAAGTATGAAAAGAGTTCATCATCATTCTGTTCCAAAGTTTCCTCTAGTCTAATATTTTCATCAGGTTCAGCGAGAGGTTCAGCGACCCTGATAGTGTTGTTTTGACGCGAGGTCATTTTCCAAAACCTTACATTGCGATCTAATGGAATCCCTAGCTCGTTCTTAATATCATCACACAGGTCGTTCACATTGATAGATTTCTCAACCTTAAGGGTTAAAGGTTGTTCTCTTCCATCATTACGATCTTCATATGAAAACTTGAAGTTTTCATTTGGGAACGTATCAAGTCCCTCATAATGAATGAAGTTCTTTATTGTATGGACTCTTAGGGTACAGTACAAGTGTGCCTCTCTCCCCTCCTTTTCATGTTGCTGTTTCTCCTCTATCTCTTTACCGACCCGCTCAAGAATATGGGCTGGGACATCTGCGTCCGAAACAGGCTGTAAAAGCTCCTGTTCTTTGTCTTGGCGTAGGT
The DNA here is from genome assembly GCA_030705205.1 of Huiozyma sinensis. Lineage (NCBI taxonomy): Eukaryota > Fungi > Ascomycota > Saccharomycetes > Saccharomycetales > Saccharomycetaceae > Huiozyma > Huiozyma sinensis. Next base: position 76,488 of record JANIWX010000037.1, read on the forward strand.
AGACCAGCATGTAAGCACTTGTATGACGAGCTAATATGTAATCCTGATATTGCTCTCTCGTCATATTGCGGATCTGATCGTCAGTTAATCGATCCAGTCCAAAATTTTCGTCAAACGCTTGCTTCTTTGTCACTCTCCACACTTTGTCATCGTCAAACCTATACCACTCATCACTAACCCCAGGCCTAATCATGGTGTAATAATGACCTGTTGATATATCCCCTGCGTGTACCAGCACACCGTGTAGGTTATAAATACAGGCCTCTTTGTTACTCAGTTGCTCGCTACCCTTTTCGATATAGGGTGAAACATCGATTGTTTCCGGAAACTCGTACCGATCATTAATTTTGATTAATTGATCGTAGTTGAAGTCGTATTCGAATCTTTTCAGTTGCAAATGAAGGACGGGCGGAAAAGATTCAAAAATCACCCCCTTCTCGGCATCTTGTAGTCCGTAGTCCTGTGCTGCATATTGGTTCTCGCCATTCATCAGCTCAATTTCAATATAATTCGAGAAAGATTCCTCAAGCCCCTTCAGATTCTTGACATTCAATTGTAAGTCCCAAAAGTCTTCCACTCTAGAAGACTCATAATCAACGTTGATACATTTGATATAACTTTTCATCTTCCCGACAAAAAGCTCATTCAACTTCCCTTCCACTGGAGTTCCCTTCATTCTATTTTCCAACCGATCCATCAATATTCTGTTCAGCTCTTGTACGTCGTGCTGTGTAAATGCATCACCAGTGTCCCAGCCAAAAGATCGTGTCAGTTCTAAGGTGTCGAGTGGCTCATTCGACACCTGTAGTTGGTAAAACGCCCTCTGGAGGGCCAAGGGAACACTATTGTTAGGACTGTCCATATCGGTAGGTATCTCATACACTAACCTTCTGAAATATTTGGTGAAGAAATAGGACTGCAGCAAAGAGTTCAAATAGCAAGTTGCACCCTGATTTTTGAATCCAACGTATCCTGTCACTTTTTTGGAATCATAATTCATGAAGTTATGCCATAGTACGCCTGTAGGATCCTTGAGGATCCTAACGTATATGGTAACATTCAGACAGCCCTCATTCAGATACGATTTTGGAGCTCCCTTAGAAGGGTACTTTAGGGTGTTCAAGTCTATGTAATTGGCAAATCCCCAGTCCGTGTCCCCGCTGTTGAACCTGTGATGAGACTTATTGCTGTAAAAAGTGTGTACATCCTCCTTGGGCCTTGAAATGGCAATTGCAAATTGTGCACAGCAGTGCCAATCTGGGTTTGGTGGACGCGACTGATCTCCTTCTTCATCTGTAACATCAGATGGATGAGGTGCCAAGTAAAAAGCAATCCCTTTATTGTGATTTCCGAATGGGAATAGCAAAACATCCCATTGAAAGTCTCCAATCTGTACTCTTGGAGAATAGTATTTAGGTTCGGTCAGAGCGTACCAGTCTGTGATTGCCCAAGTAAATTTACCCTCCAGAAGTGTCTCCTGATCCTCAAATTCAGGCAGCACAACTTCAAACGCCTCGCCAATCTCAACGGGTTCCTCAAGGATCGTTCCGATAATATTTCGCTCAGCTTCCATCTCCGTGTACCCTTATTGGTTTTCGCCTCCGATCTGCTCTTGATACCTTTCGATGCTACCCTTGATAGTATTTTGGTTTGCTTGATAAATTATATAAAAAGACAGGATTTCCTTTCTTACCACGTGAACTTGGTGTTGGGGGAGGGGTTAACGGAAGAGAGAGACAGGTACAGGTTCTGCAAAGACTCCATTATCCAAAAGCGCATGTTTCTGAATAGGTTAAGTGGCTTGAGAACAGGGCCTTTGCGCTTTCGAAGCCTGGGCTTCCCAAGACTGAGTTTATCCCGGGCAAGTCGGTTTGTTTCAAGTGAGATCCAGGCGAAGGATGAACAGGTCGGGGAATCCAACACGGCTACAAATACAGGTGTCATCTTGAAGTCTGAGAGGGAAACTTTGGTGTATTTTGACAATGTGTACCCACGAGAAATGTCAGTTTGGAATCCGTTGCTGTGGTACAACTCTTTATTTGTAGATCAATCGCGGGAGGCCATACGATCCAGACTGGTCCGTTTGGCCAGTCCTCGAAGTGCACCTATCCCTGGACTTGAATTACAGTCTTCCATTCCCGTCAAAAGAGATGGTGGGGTTTTCGCTACTTTTTTGGTTCCCCGTCAGTACACTTTGGCAGAAGTTAATTCAATGATCTCGCAAAACACGGCAAATGAATCGTCAAAGAGCCCTTTTTCCTTTTTCACTACAATAGCTGCCTTCCCTGTTAAGGGTTCTCCTTGGATAGAAGATCTGAGAAGAATTCCTAACAAGACTATTATTGTGAAATTCCAAGGCCCATCATTGACCGAGGAAGAAATGTACCTACTGTTTAGAAGGTATGGCACTATAATCGATATATATCCACCGAAAGGCACTGAAAATTTTGCCAAAGTAAGATACAGATCGTACCGGGGTGCAATCTGTGCCAAAAACTGTGTGTCCGGGATGGAAATAAACAACACCGTTGTGCACATCCAATACGAAAAAGTGATAAAGACTCCCTTCGTCACTAACTTTTTTGTCAACCACACAAGGATCGCAATACCTGTATTTTTTGCTTTGCTCTCCATCATCGCTGTTCTTATTTTTGATCCTATTAGAGAGTTTTCCATTGAACAGAAAATCACTCACAGATATTCCTTTTCCACAGAAAACTATTGGGTGAAGAAATTGAAGAATTTCACGAACTCGACTGTGACCCAATTCAAAAGTTACTGGACTGGTCACGGAGCCGAGCACCCAATGATTCATTTGTGGGGCGAACGTGTAGAAAGGGTTGAAGATCTAAAAATGTGGTTAGAAGAAAATTCAAATACCTTTGTGGTGATTAGGGGGCCAAGAGGCTCTGGAAAACGTGAATTGGTGATGGAGCATACCTTGAGAGATCGTGATAATGTTTTGTATTTTGACTGTGATCGTATTGTTAAATCGAGAACGGATTCGAAATTCTTGAAAAGCGTTGCCAATGAATTGGGTTATTTCCCAATTTTCCCTTGGATTAATTCTTTCACTACTATTATTGACTTGATGGTACAAGGTTTAACTGGTCAGAAAACCGGTCTTTCTGAGTCGAAGGAGGCCCAGTTCAGAAATATGCTAACCACCTCTTTACTAGCTGTAAGGCGGATTGCCTTAAAGGGTTACAAGCAGAACGTTACTGAAAATAACGAAGTGGTAAATATTAAGGAAGAGGATTATTTGCAGCAGCATCCAGAGGCTAAACCGGTAATTGTCATTGATAGGTTTGCTGGAAAATCAGACATGAATGCATTTGTCTACAAAGAGCTGGCGGACTGGGCGGCAATGCTGGTCCAAATGAATATCGCCCATGTCATATTCCTGACAGAGACTATTGCGTCGGATGAGATATTATCTGAGTCTTACCCAAACCAAGTGTTCAAGACGCTAATTCTTTCAGACGCCACGAAACTTAGCGCCAAAAAATATGTTCTATCCCAATTAGAGGACCACCATGAGATCCAGGACGAATCGAAGAATGAGAAAACTGTCCCTGATTTGAATCCCTCAATAATCGAGGAGATTGACGAGGCACTGGATCCACTAGGAGGTAGAATGCTCGATCTACAGGCCTTTGTTCGCAGAGTCAAATCGGGCGAGGATCCGTTAAAGGCATTGGAAAAAATGGTCGAGCAGGCTTCTGCGCAAATCACTCAAATATTCTTAAGCGACAAAGTCGATGGGGTTCAAAGTGCACAGGCATGGGAATTGATTGAAATGTTGAGCAAAATCCCCGTGATCTCGTTTAAGGATATCGTGTTTAAACCATTGTTCAAAGCTGCTCCAGAACTTGGTGTAATCCAACTGGAAAATAACGGCCTCGTTAGTGTTTCCAGGAACAGGGGTGTTTTGGAAGAGATCAGACCTGCCAAACCTCTATTTAGGGCTGCCTTCAGCTACCTGGTTCAAGACGATGAGCTGTATGTGGTTCTAAAGACACGTTATTTGCTTAGAGTAGTGGCTTTTGAAACCGGCCGCATCAAGAAATGGGAGGAGGAGTTGAAACCGCTAGGTAAAATCGCTGATCAAAAGCTGTTCAAGTCAAGATTGGATTACCTATCTGGTAAAATCAAGGCCAGTAGCCAGGTAATCGACAGATGTGAGAGTGATATCAAGGATCTCTCCACTAAGAAGTAATTTTACTACTTTGCGTTTTAACATTCTTGTATTTAATTTATATTCATGACATATTGTATATTCTCGAAATTGAATACTCCCCCCCCCCTTTTTTCAAAGAGCTTTTTACATTACTTAGGTAATAGTGTCACAAAGTGTAGGTTAATCATTATACATTCAGAAACAAAAACCAACAATCAAAAGATAACAGAACGGAAGTGCGTGTGTGTGTGCCAACGCTATGCTTTCAGCGGTTCTCAGAGGAATAGGTTACTTGGCGAAATTATTCTTGATAATAGTTCCCACACTTTTACTTCGGGTACTTCTATACATGCGGTTTTCATTGGCGGTATATCGGGTGCTTTGGTTGATACGATCAGGGTCGAAATATGCCAAGTTAGCAAGTACTGAACTGCGTCACCACGTTCGCACCTGGGAAAAGGATAGGAACACAAAAGAGTTAGTGTTGAGATCGTATAGAGCATTTATAATAGAAGGAATTCGCAGTAGAGTACCGCCATATTGGAACAAGTTTTCTAAGCATTTGGCTGATCAGTATTTGAGCGTTGCGGGCCTTGAGCAAGGTGGAAGCTGTGAAGCAGTTGGTTATGCTAGCAAAAGAGAGCAGCTATACGGGAGAATGCAGACGTTCTCGAATCGGTCACTTTATCTAGAAGCATCTTCAGTTGGTATATGGCCGGGCAGATTTGTTGGTCTTCCAAAAATGGCCCCTAAAGAGCTGGGTTTCACAGGGAAAGGTGCAACACACCTATTTACAGAATTAGATGCCACAAGCTATTCCAAAGGCACTTCACATCTCATTTCAGTTGATTAGATGTTTCATAATAGTTTACTGTACACATAGCATATAACCAAAACAGCAACGAATTGGGTCAAACGCGCTACTCACTACGCACTTGCCTTGATGGTCTTTTGTATACGACACCCATGATTTTGAAAATGACTGAACAAGAAAAAAAAGTAACTTCGATGCTTCTGAAAACCAGATGACCACACAGTAGTAAACTATTTTTGTACAGTGTACATAGTAGAAGAGCCATTGAAACACATGACGATGCAGGCTATGCGAGGATTGAGTAGCCTGTCTTATTTAGGGCTCCGCAATGGTCTCACTGGTCATGGGGGAATTGTCCTAAGAAATAAGTTGATGCCATCCAGATCAAACTTCACGTTGAAAAATGTCCCTAGAACGAGACTTTTGAGCTCTGGTGTTGTTTCACAATTCCGTTTCGGAACCATACAACATTACCAACACATGAAAAGAGATACAGGTGTCGATTCTGAAGACGCAGGACAAAAAACTATCAAAAAGGGACCAGCGGCCCCAACAAGTAAGCAAATTTCAGAGTCAGTTAGCAAAACAATACCTTCGGTATCGGAGCTACGTATTCTAAGAGACCTGTTCAAATACATTTGGCCATCGGGTAATAATAAAGTAAAAATTAGGGTGCTAATTGCTTTGTCTTTGCTGATAGGTGCTAAGGTTTTGAATGTCCAGGTTCCATTCTTCTTTAAACAAACTGTGGACTCTATGAATGTTGATTGGTCTGATGCTACCGTGGCCTTACCAGCTGCGATTGCATTGACTGTTCTTTCGTATGGGGTCGCAAGGTTTGGTGCGGTCTTGTTCGGCGAACTACGGAATGCAGTGTTTGCCAAAGTAGCTCAAAATGCCATTCGAACCGTATCGCTGGAAACTTTCAAACACCTGATGAAACTCGATTTGGGTTGGCATTTAACGCGACAAACAGGTGGTATGACACGTGCAATGGATCGTGGTACAAAAGGTATCTCCTACGTTCTTAGTGCAATGGTGTTCCATATCATACCCATCAGTTTTGAGATATCTGTCGTTTGTGGTATATTGACACACCAGTTCGGTGCCCAATTCGCGGGAATTACGTTTTTAACAATGATGTTGTATTCGATATTTACAATCCGAACGACCGCATGGCGAACAGAATTCAGAAGGTCGGCGAATAGGGCAGATAATAAAGGTGCCAGCATTGCCCTGGACTCGTTGATCAACTTTGAGGCTGTTAAATATTTCAATAACGAGTCATATTTGGCATCCAAATACAATAATGCATTGGTGACGTATAGGGATGCCCAGATCAAAGTCTCGCAATCGTTGGCGTTTCTCAACTCAGGACAAAATCTAATTTTCACTTCAGCACTAACAGCAATGATGTACATGGGATGTACTGGTATCTTGGGTGGTAATTTGACTGTTGGTGATTTGGTTCTTATTAATCAGTTGGTGTTTCAGCTATCTGTTCCTCTCAATTTTCTTGGGAGTGTCTACCGTGAGTTGAAACAGTCCCTGATTGACATGGAATCCTTGTTCAAGCTGAGACGCAACGAGGTAGTCATTAAAAACGTAGAGCAACCTAAACTGCTTCCTGCTGACGGTAAGCCCTTTGAAATTAGATTTGAAAATGTTACCTTTGGTTATGAACCTGACAGAACCATTTTGAAAAATGCAAGCTTTGTCATAACAGCGGGGAAGAAGATTGCCATTGTAGGACCCTCAGGTAGTGGGAAATCCACGATCCTTAAATTGGTATTCAGATTTTACGACCCCCAAGAAGGTAGAATATTAATTAACGGTATTGACGTGAAAGAAATAGATTTGGACTCTTTACGAAAGGCAATTGGTGTCGTCCCGCAAGATACTCCATTATTTAATGACACCATATGGGAGAACGTTAGATTTGGGAGAATAGACGCTACGGATGAGGAAGTTTGGGCTGCCGTAGAAAAGGCACACCTCTCTCCCCTGATCAGTAAGCTTTCCAAAGGTACGGATACCATAGTCGGTGAGCGAGGGCTCATGATCAGTGGTGGGGAAAAACAACGTTTAGCAATCGCCCGTGTTCTTCTGAAGAACGCAGATATTATGTTTTTCGACGAAGCAACGAGTGCTCTGGACACCCACACAGAGCAAAACTTGTTAAAGACTATCCGTGCCAACTTCAAGACAGGAAGCAAGACGAGTGTTTACATAGCGCATCGTCTCAGAACAATTGCCGACGCAGATAAAATCATAGTGCTGGAAGACGGGTCGGTCAAAGAGGAGGGTACACACACCGAACTACTCGCAAGGGACCACTCACTGTACAAAGATCTATGGGACATCCAGGAGAACCTTGAAGTGATTGAGGAGGAGTTGGGACTGGATAGCTCTGAAGCGGACCCACAACCGTCGCCGGGTGAAGACCGCACTGCTCACTAGTTTTGCATCAGATTGACTACTCCCTCACGTGGATGCTGACTCCGTCTCGAGAAATTGATTTCCGAGAAAGAAAATAAAAAATGAAGAGTCGGAATCATTTGTGATTAATATTATATAATAGGGCCCGCATCATCATCGTTGCCGTTTCCCAGTTCCTTCCACACCAGTCTGCTAAGTGTACACACCTGTATTTTTACTGGTACTATCACAAGTGGAACAGTGTACAAGAAAAAAGAGGAGCGATGTGTGGTATATTAGGTATAGTGCTGGCTGATCAGAATCGTCCTGTGGCTCCAGAGTTGTGCGATGGGTGTATCTTCTTACAGCATAGAGGCCAAGATGCCGCTGGTATTGCTACGTGTGGTGAACGTGGTAGAATCTACCAATGTAAGGGTAACGGTATGGCGAGAGACGTCTTCACACAGAACAGAGTGGCAGGGCTCTCTGGTGCGATGGGGATCGGTCATTTAAGGTACCCTACTGCAGGGTCATCTGCCAACTCCGAGGCCCAGCCATTTTATGTTAACAGTCCCTACGGGATTAATTTGGCACACAATGGTAATCTTGTGAACACAGTCTCATTGAATAGATACATGGATGAAGACGTCCATAGGCATATAAATACTGACAGTGATTCTGAACTTCTCTTGAACATATTTGCAGCCGAACTCGAAAAACATAACAAGTACAGAGTTAACAACGAAGATGTCTTCCATGCTTTGGAAGGTGTCTATCGACTGTGTCGTGGTGGGTATGCCTGTGTTGGTATGCTGGCAGGGTTTGCCATGTTTGGGTTTAGGGACCCTAATGGGATCAGACCGCTCCTTTTCGGGGAGAGGGAAAACGCAGATGGGACAAAAGATTACATGCTAGCTTCTGAGAGTGTTGTACTCAAGGCCCACAATTTCAGTAAATTCCGTGATTTGCTTCCTGGTGAGGCAGTAATCATTCCAAAGGATCCAAAGGCAGGGCCACCTGAATTCAAGCAGGTCGTTCCTATCAACTCTTACAGACCTGATCTCTTTGAGTACGTCTACTTTGCCAGGCCGGATAGTGTTTTGGATGGGATTTCCGTTTATCATACAAGATTGGCCATGGGTGTCAAACTGGCTGAAAACATCAAAAGACGTCTGGCTGCGGATGAGGTCGACGTTGTGATGGCTGTCCCTGACACAGCGAGAACATGTGCCTTGCAGTGTGCGAACACTCTAGGGAAGCCATATCGTGAGGGTTTTGTTAAGAACAGATATGTCGGTAGGACTTTCATCATGCCAAATCAAAAAGAGCGTGTCTCCTCTGTGCGGAGAAAATTGAACGCTATGGATTCCGAATTCAGAGGGAAGAATGTGTTGATCGTTGACGATTCGATTGTGAGAGGTACTACTTCGATTGAAATTGTTAACATGGCCAGAGAATGCGGTGCCAAGAAGGTTTTCTTTGCATCCGCCGCTCCCGCAATCAGATACAATCATATTTATGGTATCGATTTGACCGACAACAAGAACCTGATTGCATACAACAAGAGTGAAAGTGAGGTTGCCACAGCTTTAGGGTGTGATGAAGTGATCTACCAAACGTTAGAGGACTTGGTTGACTGTTGCACGACCGAAAAGATTCAAAATTTCGAAGTCGGTGTATTCACAGGAAACTACGTTACAGGTGTTGAGGACGGGTACTTAAACGAGCTGGAGCGGGTTCGTGCCCTGAATGCGAAAGCACCCGGCGGCGTCAAGGCAGCCGTCGACGTTGGACTGTATAATTCCGCAGATTACTGATTATAAGTAAGGAGATATACGTAGTTCGGGCAGGCCATATGTAAGTGCATATAAATTTCTTATAGACTCCAGCTATCCTGGGATTAGAAATCTTACCTTCAGACTATTTTTGATTACATCTTGTTCTTCGAGAACTGAAAACAAGGAAACACTCGAATTTCGATATAAATCAACAAACTCCATCGCAAGCGGCTCGAGCACTGAGGAACTGGTCAAGGAAATGAGTAACACATGGAATGAGTTGCTGAATTATGGTTATTCGAAACCAGTGGAAACCAAGCCAATCATTGTTGTAATATCTCCCCATGAAGAAACCTTGGTTGATTTCCAGAAGATGATCTCGCCATTTGTCCAAAAGCAGCAAAGGGAAAGGGCATCAAGGCTCTTTGGGTATTGCGATCTCGTTCTCGATAGAGATAGCGGTAAGAGCGGAAGCGGTGTGGAACTGGCGCTATACACAGTACTCAGGAACGACAGATGGGATTCGCTCCCGATGTTGAAGTCGCTTTTGGGCACATCGCTGCAAGACAGCTCACAGATAACGAGGTGGTATGTGGTTTTGGACTGGGTCCAGGATTTTCAGAGGCAATGGTTACAGTATCTGGAGATGTGCCGCGAGGAATTGACTCCTTTAACACCGTCCATAAATGTCGTGTGTATCAATTCGCATCACATCTACTTTCTACAAGAAAACGTTGCCGCTTGGGAGAACTACCACACTGACTATATTCAACAGAGTCTGCGCACATTTTGTTTACGAGCGCACGGAAGTCTCGTCTACTTGGATGAGAACCCATCAGCTAATTTTATTGAAAAGTTGTTACTAAACCGCATTGTGGGGCCCGATACTGAATTGGTCAAGCCAGAGAAGATTGTTGTACCCCAAGATTCCGATTCTTACAGACTAATTCAAACGTTGGACGAATCCTTCGACCCGACCGCCCTTACAACCTCGAAGTACCAAAATGTTATTCCCCAAGGGAATCAGAAATCGGATAATTTAACCGTGGAGAATGAAATACCAAGAGAACCTGTTCAAGTGCCGTCTGTACAGGAAGTACTCGCCCGACTGTATACCTCGAGGCGGTATCAACGGTCCTGATGTTAGTTGTGTGGATGTCATGTTCTACGATCATCCTAGTTTCTCTTATTGAAAATTCAAACAAGCGATTGTTCACAAGATATTGGGACAGCAGGGCAGAGGGTATATTACGACCAGGGAATACACAAAGAGAGCCCGAAGCTGGTCTGCGTGGTGTGATATCGATGACAGGAAGTAAAGCTCCTTCCTCTAAAGGGAAAAAAACGAGCAAAAGTTCCGCCAGTAACGATCTAACAAATGAGGATGAAGCCTATGACGCTATATTCAGTGGAGAGTTTGGGTCCATGGAGGTGGGTTCGTTCATCAACGGGAAGGATGCCGAAGGAGCAACAGAGCATTTACCTGATGCGGTGGACTTTGAGGATGAGGACGAACTAGCAGATGAGGAAGACCCAGACATCGATGGTCCAGTAGTTGTGCATGGTGGTAGCAACGGCAGTGGTCAGAAACATATGACGGCAATGGACTCCAGCGCATCATTAATTGACTATGGCTCCTCTCATTTAGTCATGGAGGACTTTCAAAATGGAACTTCTGTGCACGACGTCAAGATGGACGATCACTTCAGTAGACCAAGGACACATAGCGAAGAATTCATGGCCGTTATTTCTCATGACGAGGGAGTTTTGGATGGAGGTAATCTAGGAGCAAATGAAGATGCGTTTCAAAACGAAAATAACGCTCTATTTATGGGTATGGACAACACTTCGATGACTTTCATGGACAATACGGCGGCATCCTATGACATATTTAATATGGGGGACGGGCAACGACCTCATTATGAACAGCAGCAGCAGCAGCAAGGTTTATCTGAGGGACAGATGCGTCGTTCGTCGAGCCATCAAATACCGGTAAATGATGAAGCCATCAGACAGAGGAAGATGAAAAATAAAGCTGATAGAGAGAGGAGGCTACTGAAGTATTATTTCCCTGACTTTAAGAAGGGTAAAATCATGAAGTGGAACAGGTGCATTTATAGAAAAAAATTTCCTTACCCTTGGTATAGAGATGTGTTCCATAAGCAGCCAAAACCTTTATTCCCAGTGAACTTGAAAATCAAAGTACAGCCAGACCAAAAAAGAATATTCAATACCGTGGATTATTCAACGCTAGTGCAGAACAGGAAGCATAGAAACAGTCTATTGAATGTGATACCCGATGAATTTCAAAGCGAGGATATCGACAATGAAGAGCAACGGCCGGCTGATAATAAAACGATACCGGAAGATTTGCTGATAGCGACTGATTCTTGGGATCAAGATAAGGTAATTGATAATTCAGGCTCACCAACACCATCAGTCATAACTAAGGACTTAACCAAAAACAACCTGCTGGATGACAATGAATCAGACTGGGATTGGGACCCGCATGATTTGGTCGACGCCAAACTCCACACGGCAAAGGTGGCAGAGTTAGATATGAACGATGAGAAGTTACTCTTGCTATTAAACAAACCTACTGACAGCAATAGTGCTAGTAGAAAACTGGGTCATTGGAATTCGTCTGCATTAGAAATACCGAGCACTGATAAGTTGCTATCGCAAAAATTCAACATATCGAATGACCACACTTATGCAATCCTAAAACATACGCACCAGCCAAAGGTTCGTGCTACGATATCCAATTTGAATATAGAGCATTCGAAACCGGCTTCGAATTTGCAGTCGCCGTTTTACAAGGTTAACTTGCTGAGAAACGAACTACGGTTTTTCCACAGGCCTAGATTTGGTGAACAAATACAGTATGGTAGTGTGATTACATTCAATAGATTGAAGACACGTAAACGTAAGAGAGACAAGGGTAAAGATGTTAAGGAATCATTTGGCACATCTCAGGATCTAACAGTAGGAGACACGGCTCCGGTATACCTGATGGAGTACTCCGAGCAAACACCATTGGCTCTTTCGAAGTTTGGTATGGCTAACAAGCTTATTAATTACTACAGAAAAACTTCGGAAGAGGATACTTTGCGCCCAAAACTTTCTGTTGGTGAGACACATGTTCTAGGTGTACAGGATAAGTCCCCATTTTGGAATTTTGGTTTTGTGGAACCTGGGCACATTGTACCAACATTGTATAATAACATGATACGTGCACCGGTGTTTAAGCACGAGGTTTCCGGTACTGACTTCCTGATGGTCAGAAGTACTGGGCACGGCGTTAACAGCAGGTTTTTCTTAAGAAATATCAACCATCTGTTCACAGTAGGCCAAACTCTTCCCGTTGAAGAAATACCAGGCCCAAATTCCAGAAAGGTTACCTCTATGAGGGCTACCAGGTTGAGAATGATTGTTTATAGGATTTTGAACAGAGTACCAGCGCGTGCTATCTCTATTGAGCCTATTACGAAGCATTTTCCAGATCAAGACTACGGGCAAAACAGGCAAAAGATTAAAGAGTTTATGAAATACCAAAGAGACGGGCCAGACAAAGGTTTGTGGAAATTGAAGGAAGGTGAACCCTTACTGGACAACGAAAACACGAAAAAACTGATGTCTCCAGAGCAGATTTCAGAAGTTGAATCCATGAGCCATGCACTCCAATTCATGGAGGACAATGAAAATTATAACTTTGATGAGAAGTTGATTAAGCTTGAAGAGGAACTCTTGCCTTGGAACATTACTAGGAATTTCATCAACGCAACCCAAATGCGTGCCATGGTGCAAATCCATGGTGCTGGTGACCCAACTGGCTGCGGTGAAGGTTTCTCTTTTCTGAAAACCTCGATGAAGGGTGGGTTTGTCAGATCTAATTCTGAGACCCCTGGTGCTGACAAAGGTAGCAGTAAGCAGAATTCGCACACGTACAATGTTGTCCAACAGCAGAAAGTGTATAACGAGGAGATTGCCCGTACTTGGTATACCCACGCAAAAAGTCTGAGCGTGACAAACCCGTTCGAAGAGATAGATGATCTGGATATGGTGAACCCAACCAATTTGCATGTCCGTACCCGTTCAGCGGACGGCAAAATACTAAGGATCATCCGTAAAACGAGGGATGCAAACGGTATTATACAGAGACAGACTATTGTGATACGTGATCCAAGAGTCATTAAAGGTTATCTAAAGGGTAAGGAGAGAAGAAAGGAGGCCAAGTTAGATGTGAATAAGCTACTAGAGGAGGATGCAGCGAATATCAGTAACTTGGAAGAGTTGGAGATGCAAAAGAAGCTACTACAAAATGAGCTTGCCAATTTGGAGAAGTCGCAGCAGAGAAGAGCTGCTCGTCAAGGCACCAGAAGGAAAGTGGACAGCAACGGTAAAGTCACCAAAAATAAGAACACCACAAGGCGATGTGCTACGTGTGGGCAAGTCGGGCACATTAGAACGAATAAGACGTGTCCTATGTACAATGTTGCCGGGGCGCAAACTTCTAGTGCAGCTTTGAACGTTGATCTGGTTAGGAACAATAGTGCTATGAATCTGGGGGCAATGTCGGCCAGTCCTGGTCCGTCTACCCCAGGTTTCCCGCCCTCCGTGGGGGCGACACCTCTACAAAATGACATTTCAGCATCGTCGCCTGGGAGGACGAATCCGAGACCTGATAGTGATGCAAACACGGTTGCGCCTTGATCTGACCTAGATGGAGGGGGCGCTCTCGAAAACCATACCATATATGCATCCTTTGATCTGGTCGTTTGATAAATATAGTGTATATTTCAACAATATGTATACATTAATACATACTAGGTATTAATCTCCATACAGACTGTTTGCTATGCGATTCTATAAATGGTAGAGAGTGGCATCATTACACATCTCCTTCACCAGTTCCTTGTCTGAATCGTAGCCCACGTAAGCCCAGTAACCTGCTTCGCCCTTAACTTCCCCCAATGGGTAATGAATGGGCTTTACGCTCTCGTTTTCAATGAGGCAAAACGACAGGTTTTCCTCGTTTGGTTCGTAATCCCTGACGATTCTTTTCATGATCGTCTTTAGTTCGCCTCTCTTGTCACAGCTTGGACCCCCCACGGCGGACAGTTTGAGCACCGAGGATGGCTCACCCATGGAGTCCCTGATTGGGTCTCTTACGATTGTGCAATGGAACCACTCGTAGTTGATCCTGGTCGAATACTTGAAGTACTCAACAGCAGCGATCAGCAGCAGGGAAAGAATGATATATTGGAACAAAGCCTTGATCCTTGGCTTTGGTTTGAAATGTTTGCTGTTGACTTTGTTTGTTGTCTCAGAAGTCATTGATGCTCTGGGAGGAGGGGAACGTTGGTTACTGCAAGTGTTCAATATGTCTACAAGCTTTTTTGTTTCGCCTCTCTGTAAGTTTATTTATTTTCTTTTTTTTTTCATTCGCATAAATTTGACAGCCTTTCCCACGCAACGTCAGAGGCACTTGTAACAAGTTTATTATCCGGTAGACACTTGTCATACACATATAGATATATAAATGTTTAGAGAAAATACCCTTTATAATTTAAGCGGGGAAGGCCGGTAAGGCAAAAATAGAAAAAAAGACGGCTCTCCCCCCCCCTGCACCTGCAATCAGGCTCTGATTCAGGCCTTGACAGGTTCCACGTTCCAGATCGTTTCCGAGTATTCCTGGATACAACGGTCACTGCTGAAGAACCCGATGTTTGCCACAGACAGGATAGATTTTTTGATCCATTCGCGTCTGTCGTTGTGGTAGAACTGGTCGGCAAGTTCCTGCGTCGCGATGTACGAGTCGAAGTCGTCGCTGACCAAGTAGTAATCGCCGTGTTGCTTGACAGCGTCGACGATTGGCTTGAACTCCTGAGGGTTTTCTGGTGAAAAGTTGCCCTGTTCGATGTAGTCCAACACTTTCTCCAAGTCCTCTGGGAGGGCTGTTGGGTGGTACTGGTGGTTGTATCTCAAGTCCTCGACGTTCTCGCTCAGGTTACCGAACAAGAAGATGTTGTCCTCTCCGATTTCTCTCGTGATCTCGACGTTGGCACCGTCGACGGTACCGATGATCAGCCCACCGTTCATGACGAACTTCATGTTGGAGGTCCCGGAGGCCTCTGTCCCCGCGGTGGAGATGTGTTCGCTGATGTCGCTTGCAGGGATGATGATTTCTGCCTTGGAGACGTTGTACTCTGGGATGAAGACGACTTTTAGCAGGTGCTCGATCTCTGTGTCGTTGTTCACGACGTCGGCGACGGAGTTGATCAGTTTGATGATCAGCTTGGCCATGTAGTACCCTGGGGCGCTCTTCCCGCCGAAGATGGAGACCTTCCGAGGGAACTTCTTTGCGACCTCCTCGATGGCGGCGCCGTTCTTCAGCATGGTCTTCATGGCCAAGTAACGGTACACGACGCCGAAGACGTTCAGCTGTTGCCGTTTGTACTCGTGGATACGCTTGACCTGGATGTCGAACATGGTGTCGCTGATGTGTTCTCTGTCGATGATGTCGACGCCGTCGTTCAATTTCTTGATCAAGTCCGCGAGTCTGATCTTGTTGTGCAGCTTGACTTTGTCCCATTTGTCCTGGAATTCTTTGTCCTCTGCGAACTTGGTCATTTCCGTTAGTTTTGGCATGTCCAAGAGGAAGTTGAACTGTGGGTCGTTGATGGCCTCTGCGATCAGATCGGCCAATTTCGGGTTAGCCTGTTTCAACCATCTTCTTGGGGTGATACCGTTGGTGACGTTTGTGAATTTTGATTCTCCGTAGAACTTGACGAAGTCGTTGAAGATTGTTTTCTTGATCAATTCGGAGTGCAATTCCGCGACACCGTTGACTTTGTGAGACCCGACGATGGCCAAGAACGCCATTCTGATCTGTCTCTCGGACCCGGTCTCCTCGATGATGGAGATCCTGGAGAGCAGGTCGATATCCTTGGGGAACTTCTTGGCGACCTCTTGTAGGAAAAACCAGTTGATGTCGTAGATGATCTCCAAGTGTCTTGGTAGCAAGTGTCCGAACAACCCTACGGGCCATTTCTCCAGGGCCTCTTGCATGACTGTGTGGTTCGTGTACGCGAAAGTGTTTGTAACGATCTCCCAGGCCTCGTGCCAGTCCAATTTCTCCAAATCGACGAGGATTCTTTGTAGTTCCACCAGGGCCAGTGTTGGGTGAGTATCGTTCAACTGGATGGCGATCTGGTCTGGGAACTCTGACCAGGGTCTCTTTGATTTCTTGAACCGTCTGATGATATCGTGCAACGAGGCGGAGCACCAGAAGTACTGCTGCTTGAGTCTCAGTTCCTTCCCCTGTTCGAAGTTATCGTTCGGGTACAGCACTGCCGTGATGGATTCTGCGCGTTGTTGCTGCCCTACGGAGTTCCTGTAGTCGCCCGAGTTGAATTTGGCGAAATCGAACTCTGTAGTGGGTCTTGCCTGCCACAATCTCAAGTTATTGACGTTATTGGTCTTGTAACCTGGCACGGGCATGTCGTACGCGACGGCGATGATTCTCTCGCCACCGATCCACTGCGAGGGGGACAAAGTGGACGCGTCGTTCTCGGACCTGTCGACGTACCCGTAGAAAGTAATTGGGAACTGTACCTCGTTACGTTCGATCTCCCACGCGTTCCCGAAGTTGAGCCAGTAGTCCGGGGTCTCGACTTGGTACCCGTCGATGATCTTCTGCGAGAAGATCCCGTACTGGTAGCGGAGTCCGTACCCCCACGCGGGGATATTTTCCGTGGCCATTGAGTCGACGAAACAGGCGGCCAGTCTCCCCAACCCGCCGTTCCCGAGCCCTGCGTCCTGTTCCTTCTCGAGGACGTCTTCCAGCCTGAACCCCAACTGGTCCAGCGCGTCACCGATCATCTCACGGGAGTTTGGGATCTGTTTTTTGGGGTCGGAGGAGGCGGAGGCGGCGGTGGACGGTGGCCCACCCGTTGTGTGTTTCTCATCATCCTCTACTTCCATGTTGATGAGGGCGTTGTCTAGTGCTCTCCCCATTAGAAACTCTAGGGACAAGTAGTACACTCTCTTTGGGTCTCTGGTGGTGAACTTCTGCTGTGTCTTATTCCAGTCGATGACGAGGTTGTCCCTGACGGACATGGACGTAGCCTCGTACGCGGCGAGATCGTCGCAGTTGTACAGCGATCTTGCGAGAGTGGTCTCCACGTGGTCCACGAACCTGGACTGGAAGTCCTCTTCGTCCTTGAACTTCTTCACCTGGTGTTTGTTCCACAGGGCCCTAGACTGCAGGGGGATCATGGCGTCGATAGCCTTGATCTCCTGGGGCAGGAACCCGGTGAGTCTCCTCGTGAGACGCGGGATCTGTTTGGGGGAGGACGGTTCCTCGGTGATCATGTCGTTGGTGGTGCTTGGGTACGATGGTGACATGGTGCTGGGAACTCTCTCTGTGTGTGTAAGGCAGAAAAGCGAGAGGCAGAGGGGTCTAGGAGGCAGCAGCGAGCGTGTGTCTGTTACTCTGGGGTGAGAGAGGGAGAGAGAGAGACGAACCAAGAATAAAGAACTCCGACCCCCCTGCTATATATAAACCTCGACCATACACACAACCCCCCTGCCGCCACCCCCACAACCGCTGCAAATCACGACTACACCCCCTTACCACAGCAACAGATACAGCATACTAGTAGTAGCAGGTAACACACTACTAACGCAGAGATACGAGAGAGGCATCTCGCTGCGACGCGGGGAACGCGAAGCA